>JAAXYW010000221.1:0-49445 GCA_036851895.1 Orthonychiurus folsomi
CCGCCTTACTATTAGCCTCTTCGGTTACAGATTCACTATTGAAAAAGTGGTCTGCACAATCCGCTCAACTGTCAGTCTAGAGTCCAACACATAACCACTAGACTAGACAGGCAAGGCTGACTCCCTACCTAAGCGAATACGTCTTTAGTCTATGGCGTACAAAATGGAAGTGCCCATACACGGGCGAAATGACGCTACTTATACATACAACACAAGAAAAACCACACCTTGTAAAGTACTACATTTAACTACACATAGATGTCTCACAAACACTTTCATGAGGTGGTGTGGTTGAGTCCGTTTGGAAAGGGAAGGGGAGATGTGGATACACGACGGAACATACCCAGGACAGAGGATGGAAGGTGTGGATACACAGCGGAGCATACTCAAAAAAAGAAGGGGAGGTGTGGATTCACAGCGGAGCATACTAGAGCGGAGTCCACAAGAGCATGGCTACCTGTGAACACATGTGGAAACAACCTATGCTAACAATAACTCTATACTATAAGTACAAATTCTCAAAACCGAAAGTTGGGAATTTGACAAACTTAACTATATTATTTCCCTTAGTAACCTACAACATTAGTGCAAATTTCAGCCATGGATCTTCAGGCGGTCCAGAGAAATTAAACTTTAACCATTTCTTCCATGCACTTTACACGTACACCAGAAAAACGAATATTTGCTCATGCGTATTTAACATTGCAAAAAAACCACTAAAGGGAATTAACTCAAAATTTCCTATCTTACATAACATGAACAGGCGCAACTTTTAAGATAGTTTTCAAGAATATACGTGTACATTCAACACCTTATTATACCATTATATTCAACAGTTGGATGTGTTAAGGTGTAGCTTTGTGAAAGAAGGGTGAGCTTTTATATTTCGTTTAATTTATTTCGTGGGTTGAAGGTAGAGATGCACCGGATATCCGGCCGGCCGGAGCTCCGGCCGCCGGATAGTGCTATCCGGCCATATCCGGCTCCGGCCATATCCGGCTCCGGCCATTTACTATTCGACACTATCCGGTATCCGGCCAAAAAAAAAATATATTGTTTAGCATGGGCCGGATATCCGGCCGGCCGGATATTCGGCCGCCGGATAGTGGTATCCGGCCTTATCCGGCTCCGGCCAAATGGCCGGATACCACTATCCGGTGCATCCCTAGTTGAAGGAGTAGTTTGGAGTGGGGGCGGTGGGGTTTTATATTTAATTTTATTTATTTCGTGTGTTGAAGGAGTAGTTTGGAGTGGGGGCGGTGGGGTTTTATATTTAATTTATTTTGTGGGTTGAAGGAGTAGTTTTGTGAGAGAATGACGGGGTTTTAAATTTTGTTTTATTTATTCTGTGGGTTGAAGGAGCAGTTTGAAGTCGCCGGTGCAGTGGTGGTGCTGGGTGGCAAGGTCAGCCTGCGAAGCAGGCTGCTGCGGTTTGTATTTATTAAACGCCGATGTCAGAATGAGCGCCGGAGGTCTAATAGACAATTTCTAATTCTCGTCGAAAAAAAACAGACTTTTCTCTGGCAGAAAATGGTAATTTATTTTTTTGCCCAAATCTCTTGTAATTACAAAATGTATTTTTTTGTTTCGTCTAACTGGTATTTCAATTTTTTTGTCAAAGGATTTTCGCCTAACTGGTTTTCGCCTGAATGGTTTTCGCCTAATTCTCCGTCAAGCGACGGAATCTGTGTATCACGGAGTCCCTCTGATCGGTATCCCGATGTTTGGAGATCAATTTCTTAATATGGCTAAAGCGGAAGGGGCCGGCTTTGCCGTTAGTTTGGAGTTCACGGAATTGACTGAAGATGTGATAGTAGAAGCCGTTAATAAAGTACTCAAGGACCCTTCGTAAGTTAATAAATAGAATTTGTATGATTCAGTTTGAAAATTATCCTTATCCGTAAAATATTGAGCAGATTCAAGGAAAAAGTCCAAGCATTAGAATTGTCGAAAACATTTTGAGATTAACCTGACAAACCGGATAGAGCAGTTTTCTGGACGGAATATGTTTTGAGACATATGGTATTAACAATTTAAGTCTACCAACAACTTTCAGGGATTTTGATAAAATTTATCTTGATCATCAGGTGCACAACATCTTCGTTCTGTATCTCTAAACTTGAATTCCTTTTAGTACCATTCCTTGGATGTAATCAGTCTTTTTGGCAGCTGCTTTTGTGTTTTTATTCATTGCAATCAAATTAGTGAAATATGTACTCCGCAAAATATCGATGGTATTACTTAGAGCTGCAAAACCATCGTCTGCTACCTCATCTCACAAGAAAAGGAAATGAGCATAGGATATATGTTAATTGAGTGCTTGTATGGAAGAACTACCTATCTCCAAGTAGAAGGATCAGGGCGTGGTTATTGCCAACACGTATTCGCCAAGTCCCAAAAATAGCTCTACACAATCCCCAAGTCCCAAAAATAGCTCTACGTATTCGCCAGAAAAATGCTTTAATAACGTATTAAAGAGCTTATAATACGCTGTAACCCAAGCGAGTGCTAGTCCCAACACGTCCATGCCCGTATTCCCCCAACCCAAAAATTGTACGAACACGAATTCCCCAAAGAAATCAGATGCCTTGATTTTCAAATCTCCATACACTTTCCACCAGCTCATTAATTTGTAATTGACGACGGACTTTGGAAATCTGTCTCTCACATATGTATGTTAGTATAATTCCAAATCTTGGCAGATGTTCGGCAGTTAAGATTGCTCGAGGAACACAGCAATCATCACAGTTCCGACTCCAGGTCTTATGCCCCGCCTCCATTACTATGGTTAGTGGGAGAATTTAACCATTCATTTTAACAATGGTTAAGAGTTAACTAGCGTGCGCGTCTCCACTGTGCAGTTCTTAACCATGGTTAAGCCAGGCTTAACTACACATGTGTCTCCACTCGCGCGGAGCCTAACCATAGTTTAAAAATTAAAACTCAGCAAAATGGGAATTAGTTTTCTTGTTCACTTTTATTGAAATCGCCAAGCACATTTTGAAAAGGGAAAAAAGTTTTGATTCACATCTAGCAAATAATCCAGTCCTGCCAAAATTTGAGAGTGGAAGAACAAGAAAAAAAACGGCCGCGTTGTTTGTTGCAAAACGTGAAAATTTCAACATGATTTGTTCACAATTGAGTGTCTCTATCGGAAAATTGGACACCCAGTTTAGACTTGCAAGTCCAATTGAAAAAAGAGTAGCTGTCGCTTTGCTTTCTAAAGTCTAAGTCTGATGCGACTATTGCTGACTTGTACGGAACTGATGCCAGCACTGCTGGAAAAATCATCTTGGACTTCTGCAAAGAAATGGCTAGTCAACTGGAATTTAAAATGTGCACATTATAGTATATATAGTAGTATAGCATTATAGTTTCTTTACAATTAACTCAAAATTCTTAAATCCTTAAAATTCACCGGGAATCTTTTGCCACTCTATAGTTGATGGATGGCGCACATGCTGAGAGTTTTTTAACTTTTAAATTTTAATTTTAAAATTGTGTGTCCGATAAATTAATATAATAATACTATAAACATATATTATATAAATAGATGTGTAATAATATTATATTATAAATATTTAATCACGACTATTGCAATTTGATGTGAAAATGTGGAAGAACTGATGTGGAAATTTGAAATGTTTGGTTTTCCCGCTCAGGCGCGGGCTGGCTAACCATCCATTCCGATGGTTAACTGGGAAACTTTTCCCAGTTAAACTCTTAACCATAGTTAAGCGAAAGTGCTCGCTAACCGTGGTTAAGCTAACCACGCTAGTCGAGACACATCCGCGCGGTTTGCGCCGAATCTCAGCTAACCATCGGCGCTAACCATAGTAATGGAGGCGGCGCATTAGTATGCGGCAGCTTCAATGCTCTATACTGACGTGTGTAAAACACTGTTACCTTGCGAGGAATTTCTATTAACAAATATCTCTGGCCATGAAGTGAGGGAAGGAAATTAATTTCTTTGGTTGAAAGATCAAAAGATGAAAATCAGGAGTCACCTTCCGCACGTAAAGTTCCAGCAAATGGAAGTGAATCAGAAAATTCATTTTCTTATTCGGATAATGTGCGTCGCGGTGCGTACGTGTGCTTAAGCTCCTATGAACATTCGTTCCATTCTATTCAAAATAATTCTCCATGAAACAATTCCGATGTTATGGCCCATTCATCTCCATTTACTCCTGGAGAATGGTTTTATCCCTTTCTTCCCAATTTCATTCTGAGGATGCGAATGTTCCCGACCCACCAATCTCACTTGTTCGACCGTTAAAACGGTCTTTCGGCGTAAAAGTCTTACAGGAAATTAATGGTTGCATAGGAATCATCTAAATATTTCCAGAATGGGTGAATGAGGAGCCGTAAATTATTCAGGCTGGAAGTTAAACCGGAAATAAATTCATCTTGGATTCCTGGAAGCACCTTCTTAATCACGTTACTCTCCAATGAATTAAGACTTTCCATTGTCGCTCTGAATGGGAACTTGCGTAGTAGCGTCTGCTATATGCGTATCTTCAGTTTTTTACCGCGTCTATCCCATGTTTGAAGATTGCAATTTAAATTTCCGTTTGTCTGTACGACTCGGAACAGTCTGAATATTGCATTGCATGTTATCGTAACGTAAATAGAAGCCTCGGTAAATCGGATTTCCTGGAAGCCATATAACATTGATAAAGTTAAGGAATTCTTGATATTCTATCCCAAATATAACTATATCCATAAGGAAGCAAGCTGTTCTTACATAATTGTATTGTTAATGTGATGATGCAATCTAACATACGTATAGTTTTGCGTATATGTCGGGACGTTTTTTACAGTTGATTTGATAACGGCTTCTTTATATCCAATCATTAGAAGAGCAGAATTTTTTTCCTAAAGTTGTTCGGAACATTAAACCCCTCTTAGGATTTTGCGGCTGGAACTGGACATGTTGATATTCATGCGTGTGTGTGCGTGGCTTTGATCTTTCAAAAGTCAACATGATCAGCGGAAAGCACTCATCGGCAAATCAAATATTTAAGCACCATTATCCTGTTTTCCTATACTTTTTTTAGCCACTCAAACCCTAAACAATTTTTTGTCGTCCCAGGCAATTTGGAGTTAAGTGCAGTTGAGGAGTTTTTTGAATGCAAATATTTGGGTGTGATAAGACTTTGCTCATTTGCCGGTATGTGGCTTTCCTGTCAACAAGATTCTTCCTGTTCCTGTATGTAAAATATGACATTTCCTAGACCCGTGCGGATTTACATAATACAAGAGCTGGAAAACATGTTGAAAGAAAGCAACCCCCCTCAATTCTATATGCTTGATTTTATTGGCCATAATAATTTTGTGACTTCTTGTTTTTAGCACTTTGCTACCATTATAGGTGTTGGAGTTAATGGGATTCATTCATTTATTGCCGTCCTGAACCGCAGGTAGTAATATGTGAAAGCCATAAAACGGTGGTTCTGAAATTGATGAGGTTTCGCTGTTACGGCTGAGCCGAAGCGGCATTATAAAATGAGTTAAAATTGACTTGGATAGTAAAGTTGGATTGGATGAAGAGTCGATTGCATTTTTAATGTTATTGCCCAGCATTTTGCTCGTAAAGTTGAAATCTCAATCAAAAAGTACTTTGAGTTCTTGAGATGCCGTTTTACTGCTAATTGCATGCTTACTCCAGAGTATCAGTTTCTATCGCATCGGGATGTGCAAATTGGCTGTGCTTAACGCCTTACTGTCACTATAAAGCTGCATTCCAATAAAAATTCCACGTTAACTCTACACTCTACATATTTCGCATGAGTTTCACTGCATTTCCTGTCATTCCGTGAAGCCATACCTTGTTTAATCGCAGTTTAATCGTATTATCATAAAAACCTCTCAAAATGTCTGAATAATTTGGATAGCTATGAGAATTGCGTAGATTATCTTTCTCTTTCGTGTGTTTTGCTATATTCTTGCAATTAATCAACACAAAGAGCATTAATTACCACATCCAATCAATGTTAAATTCTAGCTTCCTTCCTTTCATTAAAAGGTATTCACCCATTACGCATTACATTGGGCTTAAACCGAAGGGTTGGCTCATTCCTGCCTGCCTGCCAAAAAAAATTTCCTCGTCTACAAAGTACACGCGGAGATCTTCCCTCAGTCTGTGTTAGACTTTCACCCTTGTCGTCCACATTTTCAACCACCCATTCAAGTCTACGTCCATGAAAGTCCAAGTTTTTACTCAACTTTCGGCAAAATTTAATTAATTTAAAGAGAAACGGTATGAAGGACATGTGGATCTGTAGCTGACAGTTAAGTGAAACCAAACTGCCATTCCTCCGGGGTATACAATAATAGGCTGTTTAAAAAAATTTGGACTGTATATCGTACCGGCGGTGTGTGTGCATTTTGTGGTGGATTAAAAAGAGGGGGAGAAGGATTATAGCACCTCCAGTGGAAACATACCTGTCTACCTGTCATATGTAATTAGCCCTTAAGTAATTGGTTTCTTTGAATTTGAATTTGTTGTGAAACAAGAGGAAGGGGTGGGGAGCCGGGAGCCGGGAGCCTCAACTAATTTATTCCAACCCACTCACTGCTGCCCTTGCCAATCAAATTTCAGAGCATGCAGATAATTGGAGTCCTCATCTAAAAAAGTAAAATACTGCACGGAACGGGAAGTTGGATTCAATTCGTGTTAGTGCAGTGCAGTGCAGTGTCAACTTTCGAGCTGTGGAGAAATAACGTACGAGTTGCTATTGAAGCTAAGGATTTAAAAAAAATGCTGGAAGGGAAAACAGAGTTTTATGGAAGTGGACGTGAGAATTTCTAAAGTACTGCACATGCTTGGCAAGCGGATTCTATTGTATTTAACAACTGTGAAATGTGAATGTTAATTGAGTGGTTAAGAATTACACATAGTCTTGTGGAAATGGGAATCTCCGGGAAAGGAATTGTGAATTTTGGATTTCCATGGGTTCAAGTAATTCTGATTTTGAGCCTTGGATCTGGACTTGTTGTCTCACATTGGATGTAAGTAAAATGCTTGATTATGTGTTGTAACAAATGAATTCTTAAATTTCAAAAAATGTTTGCAGTTTTGGGTCGGAATATGCAAGTGTTTTCTCCGTTAAACCTAAGCACGATTTTAGTTGTCAACATACAGATAATTATCACTTAATTTTTTGTTTTTATAAGTCTCGACTTCTTTAGTTTTCTCTTTGTAAAATTATGGCAAAAAACTTTGAAAGTAAAGTTTTGTGCTCAAATTAAGTTAAACGGCACTTAGCATTTAGCAGTCATCAAAAATTTGCCTCCTCTAGGGCATCAAACACCCCATACAAAATGAGGAATGATACAAATATTTAATTAGCTAATAAATCCGAATGCCTCATTCGTGGGTTGTGGTTCCCCGTCCTGGAGGACTGAATTCAATTACATTTGTCTGACTCGGGGGGAACAAGCGTACATTTCTTCATAATGGGTTTAGGAGTCTAGATGAAAATCGGCCCCTGCCCTGCCTTGACTGTTATTATCATTAAAAAAGCGACAAGGAATTTCAATTTGATGGTGGGTAATAATATATGATAGCTTTTATCTCTCGGTGGATAGTGGGATAGCTGCCGGTGTGGATTTGATGTGATGAAGGTCCCCCGTATGTGGCGTAGTGCGTGGAGATGGAATGGATGGCTGCATTTTCATCCAATTTATTAACGACCGAATACGTACAAAAGAAAAAGATCTCTCGGGTCTCTTTGAAGAGGAAACATTCGACAAAGAGATAATAAATAGGATGAAGTGCGTACGTAACGTACGTTCTCTAGCTTCCATTCCTCTGAGGGCCCTGTAACGCAATAGGTAGAACAAAAGAAATTTCCCCTACTCTTTAAGGGTCCTGGACGTGGGTCGTCCATAGAATCCATAATTTGGTTTCTCTAAATTCAAACTAGTAAATGGGTTCGTGCTTTTTTTGATTATTCTTCACAAATTTCAAATCATTACATTTTGGCCTTACTTCTTAGAAAAGTATACAATTTTAAAATACTTTGTAGTTTTTTTCCATTTCCATGACTTGGTTTATGGATCTTTTCGTCATCCCATCCCAGATTGATTCGTCGTCCGTCCATGGTCCGTCCTTTGCTCGGCTCGAGGTCCTTAAAAATAAAAAACCGACCCGAGGAATAGAATTATACAAGTACGTCCGTTCATCCGCTCAATTTTCAATCCATTCGCTCGCACTCGACTCCACCGTCCGTTCCTCTTATTTCTGTAGGCAGGCAGGGGATTTTCCAACAATGGATTCGTTGGCTAATGGCTCCTTCCACCGCAGCAGCATCGGCACCAGAGTACAAAAGAATACAATGTTACAAAGTGGGACCCATGGAGAGATGCAATTACGCTCATCCATCTCTCAACACCGCATGTAATCATGGGCCCGTGGGCTTGGAGTAGGTTTTCCAATTAGCGGTTCCCGCTCTGGGTTGGAATTTTTAATTGAATCCAATCAAATCGGATCACGGTGCGGTTCAAACGATATTTCCTTTGTGTGACATGTTGTGAAATCGTTCAAGGAACAGAGTACATTCGAAACGCAACAAAGCTGATTCCAGGAGCGCACTTCTGACGAAGATTTGTAATATTACATTTAATTTTAGAATTTGAAATCTGAAAATGAATACACTTGAGTAAAAATTGCAAAAAATTTAGTGATAAATTGCATATTACAGTAAATATATGTGTAGGGACTGATTAAGTATTACTTTGATGTATCTCTAGCTCTGGGCGATTTCTTTAGTATTTTTTCTCATTAGAAGAAGACATTTCCCAAGACACGAATTAATAAAAGGAACATAGAACCCTGCAAGCATTCCAGGGGGGGCCTTTACGCCTACCTTCACCAAAAGTTCAAAGAATAAAAATGTCGGGCGGAGCAGCACATAATGCCAGAGAAGTAATTTTACACACTGCGTTGAGGACTTTGGAGGTTCCAGGGATCCGTATATAGAATTGTAAAGACGTACGCACGCACATAAGCACATACGTACGTGCATAAGGGATTGGGGGGAGGAGGAATTAAATAAATCTTCGTCTTCTTTCTTCCAAAAGGAATCCCATTCCTCAAACTCCCACCTTCCATTCCAGCCATCGCATCCCAGTCCGGGCATCCCCATCACCTTAACAGTAGGGGATTTAATTAATTAACCTGTTTTCACCCTAATTGCTCTCATTACTTTTAATGGGGCCATTTATTTCACGGTCTATCATTGTACTTCGCACCATGACGGCCACGGCACTGGCAAGACTGTGTACAGTTAGGCCCACCGAAACATAGCATCAAACATGAAGAAATTCCTATCCGAATTCCGATAAAGATGCAGTCGTTATGTACATTGTACGCTACATTGACATTGCAAAAGCAAGGCCGCGAGATTTCTGGTGTCAAGAACGTCTTAGGAGAAAAAAAACAGATAATTTTTAATGTCCCAACCGCACCAGCACAAGGACGAGTCGGATGAGAATAAAAATTTCCAGTTTCTCCCTTTTTTTAACCTCGTTGAGCAAACAAAAGCCCTCAAATTCATAAATGTCTCAATTTTGAGGTTACGGTGAAGTTGTGGACTTGTTTTCTTGTCAAGCGGGATTATTTATGATGTCGTTTGGGGATTTTTTTGTATGAAGATTTGTCGCACGGACAGTGACCACACTCACAATTAAATTTATTTCATCCTTGCGTACTACGTACGCCCGTATTCACCTCTCACTGCATTGCAGGAGAAAATATTACATACAAAGTTTCATCAATGTCCATATGGTAGACTAGACTTGCTGCTGGACGCTGCTAGTTTTCATTATGTTTAAGACAATGGATTGATTTCAATGATAAAGAATTTCCTTGCTTGCCGAGTGCACGTACAAAGGTATGAAATCTTCGTCAATACTCATTCAGGCATTTGCATGGCATGGTATGGGGGTTTTTGTGTTGGAAACTTGAGGTACAGCCCCCATCCACGATTAAGTCATTAAAAAGGAAGAGAACCGAAAACCAAACGCAGACGAGTCAATCCTATATTTTATGATTAGATCGCCCAAAGTCAATAAATCACACATTTTAATTGGTAAAGGAACAGGGTGGATGCATACATACATGCATAAGTCCTGTGCAAGGGATTCAATAGCCAAGATTCCAAGTGAATAGAGATGAGGAGGCGTGGATTTTACTTATCCGGTGTCAGGAAATAAATTATTGGGGGAGCATCTGCCGAATAATGCGAGGCCAAAAGTTGGAAATTTAAGCCATGGGAGATGAGGACAAAGCAAAATTACACAAATTGGGGCGGGCTGATTGGGCTCAAACTTAGTTTGCATGTGGGTGCGCCGGGTGAGGAATTGGAATTATTGGGGAAATATTTCAAATGGAATGTGGTAAAATAAATAATATTTACTGATTTGTGTGCTTGTTCCACAAAGTAACTTGTCTGGTTTGGAATCTGGCGGGTTTTGAAGTTAAAATTTTAGGTTATGAAGTTATATGTATTGGCATGCATAAAGAAACTCTTTAGAAAGTTTACTTCAAAACATGCGCCAAACATGGGATAAATTAATGCATTTTTAGACGGAACTTGTTATTTCCGCGTGGTTTTAGCACAATTTTGATTTTTTTCTTCTTCAAATCGGCAAAACACATGCTGATTTTGAATGGAATTTTGAATTCCACGCACAGCAATTTATTTCATTTTGGCAATTGCATCAGCTTGGATGATACACCCACACCCATTGTGCAAGCCTAACCGTTGTATGGAAAATGATCCGATGAACTTTGAAGATGCAAACAAACATCCGAAAGGGCATGACCGCCTGTTTGGCCAATTGATTGGATCCAAACATTTCAATCCAGAGCCGTCCGTCCATTGAAATTCTGCAGACTTCATTTGTATGCAGAAAGAAGGGTTGCCCCGTTGTAATATCCATGTTTAGGAAGACCCAGGACTTCCATATACGTTGTAATTGCCATTAATGGTCTCGGATCCTTGTTATCTCGATTATTCCACTTCGACTTCGGCTGTAAAATTCTGTCAAACCAAAGCCATGCATCGCTTTCCAATGAAATATGCATGCGAACGGCTCTCAATTCTCGTCCATTTTCCTCGACTTGAAAAAATGGTTCATATCCGGGCGCCTAGTGGATTAGGGCCTCGGCCTATACATTTTAAACTTTGGAGATGTTCCTAGCTGTGCAAAAAACGGGAAGATCAAATGCTCAGATAGGCGGCAAATAATACAGAGGTATCGGTTTCCTTTGTTTTGAATGAGTTCACCATGCTGGGCATGCCTATACAGTAAGTGGAACAATCCCCAATTTAATTTATTGGTCCTTTGGGAGTATGTAATCAGGAGCCACCTGCTCTGATTTAGGAGCCGAAAGTCTTCCACCCTTATTTTGATGGAAGGATTTAAATTTGAGTTTTTTTTGTGTCCTTTGCAGAAACCTTCATGTTTGGCATGACGAGATGAGTGGGGCTGGGAAACAAGATGTCAACTCTTCACAAGAATTCCGTCAAATGCAACGTGACTCAGCTGTCGGGGCCGGGGATAATTTACCTGCAGTTGATGACATTCCAGTCCTCAAACCACTCCCGGCATGTAATCAACTTCCAGGCTTGACTCAAGCTCAAATTGACATTTGCTTAGTTTTTACGGTGAGTATATGTTGGTTGGATTACAACACCTGGATTTTCAGCACTTTCTTTGCATTTATATCTTTAAGGTAAAAAAGTGAATACTTCTCTTAATGGAGATGTGATTAAACCCGTACGATACGCACAAGTGATAAACTATTAACTAGGTGTATTTCAATTAAAACTATTACAAAATTATTCTATTCTACAAGGAATTTGCACTAGCTTAACAATTCTAGTCCTTTGCATGAAACAAATGTATTTGTTTATGACACGAGAGATTAAATTGTGAACATCCAGCCAGTGTAGCGCCGGAGACCATTATAACCCTTAAGTAGGGCCCTTCTGAAAATCTGAGGGATTAATAATGTACATTTTAATCAAGCTAAACGTCGTTTTATCCTCCACGCTTTGAATTTATACGAAAAGTATGCATAATAGGACTCCTCCAACCCGAAACCCTACAGTCGGACACAGAGAAAAGAGAAATAAATTGAATCTTTTGAATTTTAAGCCTTTGCTTTGGTTGGAAGGGGAGGGAGGGATCCACTGGGCATGTCTAATCCCCACCTCATCCTAATAATGATTGCATTGAGTGTTGAAATTTAAGGATTTCTCATTTCTCCGAATGAGAAACCCACCCTGCCCAATATCTCATCTTCTTAGGGAAATATCTCATCAGATTATTATCTTTCGCGAAAGGCCGGAACCTTAAAGCTCCAGAAAAGCCATCATTTTCCACCAAAGCCAGAGCAAGGCGCGGAAGAGGATTTTGGTGAAACTTTTTAGTGCCATGAACGAACATTTGCAGGAGGGAGGAAGATGAGGGTGGATTATTAAAGAGGCTTAGCCATGAACGGGTTTGACTTTGACTTGTTTATTTACTGAATCGTGAAACCTTTGATCTTTAACCTGCCAGGCCTTCCATACTTTGGAGGATCCCACACACCGACAAACCTATAACTAAAAACGCGTGTCAAAAAGACTTTCCACAATACAATGCGACGGGGGATTTTTTTTATTTGAAAATTCCGGAGTCTTGGCCAAACGCCGCCCTGGCCTGTTTGTCCGCGGATTTACTTTTTTATCTTCGACGGCAAATGCAGCAAGCAACTAGGGGAAAAGGCTTTATTTAAACAAGGGCTTGTTTGGCTTAGCAAAAATATCCAATGGGAATAGGCACGTGCGGCGTATAGCTTTTAGCTTTAGGAGCGGTGCACCGCTACATTGATCAATCCCAGATCTATTGGTCCAGTAATAATCCTTTACAAATGACATTATTATAAGTCAATTTCAAAAAAAAAAATATTGTCAAATATAAAATGTTTATAATTCTGCGTTTTCAGGATCACATGAGGGCAGTCATTAATGGGGCTCAATTGGGATTATCAGAGTGCAGGTGGCAATTCCGCCATCACCATTGGAACTGTTCCTCTCCTCCAGCCGTAAAACTATCCAGCTTTGAAAAAGACCCGTCATTTCCAATCCGCACTTTGAGTCCCAGTGCGAATGCAGTTGGGATTCCAGGAGGTTCCAAGAAAAGAAGTGTCAAACCCAATTCTGGCTCTGCAAATGAGAACTTTGACAGTTCTTGGAATGAAATCTTGAAGCAAGGTAAAATAAAATTCAAGAAAACAATATTTTCAAAGTACTTTTATAGTAAAGAACAAAAATTGATTTCAGGTTCTAAAGAGGTGGCATTTGCTCATGCAGTTTGGAGCGCAGCTGTAACCCAGGCTGTGGCCAGGTCATGTCGGGATGGCTCATTGGCATCATGCTCTTGTGGCAAAACTCAACGTCCCCCTGACCTCAAAAGTGAATGGAAATGGGGTGGTTGTGGAGATAATTTGCAATATGGCTACAAGTATACATTCTAAACGAGCATACAACCTTTTAAATTTAGCCAATTGGACTGCAAGGCCCAAATTAATTTTCAACCTGTATTTTAGATTTGCCACAGATTTTGTGGACAGCCGGGAGAAGGAAAAGGGGCTGGAGAAGCAATTCCATGCAAAATCTTTGGTGAACTTGCATAACAATGAAGCGGGGCGTAGAGCAGTACTCAAGAAAACAAAAATTGTTTGCAAATGCCATGGCGTATCCGGCTCTTGCATTCTTGTAACTTGTTGGCATCAAGTACCTTCATTCAGAGAAATTGGTGAGTTTTGGGTAGTTGTAAGTGGATTCATTAATCCGGTTCGAAATTGAAGAGGAATGAATGCCTAATAGCACTTTGGGTTTCTCTACAGGTGACCACCTGAAGGAAAGGTATGCGAAAGCGACGTTGGTGAAGATGAATCGACGTGGTCGACTTCAGGTCAAAAAGTCAGGAGTGAAAATACCCTCAGGTTAATTTGTTCATTTTAAAATATCCAAAATAGTCAAAGTTAATAATGTGATAATTCCATATCTGAGCATTTAGTTAATGAGTTTGCTTGGTTTCTTGATTGTTTCAGTTCATGATCTTGTCTACATTGAGAATTCCCCAAACTACTGTGTACAAAATGAAACGTTGGGGATATTTGGTGAGTGTGGCGTGGCGGGTTTATCATACCTTTGCTCCCAAATTTTAATCTTCTGCATTCTGTGTTGATTTGTAGGTCCCTCGGGTAGAATTTGCAATCGAACCTCAACCGGAGCGGATGGATGCAAAAGTCTTTGCTGCAATAAAGGCTTTACTACAAGTGTTATTCGTAACACGCATCGTTGCAACTGCAAGGTACGTACCATAATATTCGTAACTGTGTTTAAGCTTATTTATCACACTTTATTTGAATTTCAGTTCCAGTGGTGCTGCCAGGTTGTTTGTCAGGAATGCAAGAAAACACAGAAGTTAAGCTCTTGCAAATAATGCAAATCCATTAGTGCTAAAGTCGGATGTAATTGCAACGTGACGTATGTGCTTTGTATGGATTTTTTGATGTGTGCATGGTTGTCGTGTGTAAGTTGACTTGCTGATCTCCTCCTAAGTGTTCATAACAAAAAGCTCAGTAGGTATTCCATGAATGTCTTTTGTACGACTACAAAGTTAATCGGCTTTTGTAAATAAGTTTATAGAGTGGCATAATAGACAATTAAGAGGTTAGGTTAGAAACTTACTATAGACTACTTTGTAGTAGTAGCATTCGATGAATCTGTATTAAGTCCCATTTCCTACGTGGTATTAAAACATATACGTATTTACCAATTTACATTCTTCAACTTTTAGATTTATTTTCTGCCGCTCAACAACTTTTGATTGAGTCCTGTGCTGCAAATCCATTCGTTAATACTGTTTGGTGATTTTATAAATAAGGACAAGGTCATTGGAAAGGTTCATTACTGCAAATAAATAATTTAAAATCTATTTTAATGAAGGTATAAAACCATACGACCGGTTAAACATTAGTACTTCGGTGAGGATCAGCTGCTTTTGCTTTCTCTAATCTTTTGATTTCCTCTTTAATTGCTTGAATGAGGGGAACGGCTGGATCTGTAGATGGTTGACTGGACCCAGGTTGGCTTTGTAAAATCGGTATGTCAGGATAAATTGGATAATTAGGAAAGATCGGAATGGTAGATCTGGCTATCCCTCGGCCTGCTTCACTCGTCGTTGTCGGAACACTAGAAGATGTCAAGTCAGATTCTTCTGGCAGTTCATCTTTCTCCAGGATTGCTGGACGGTGACCCCTGCTACTTCCCGGTTGCACAGGGGTCTGTGGACGGGTTGAAGTATCGGATTTAGCTGAATGACAACGTCGATCGGAGGAGTCCGTCCAGGCTTTCATCGGTGGCCGAATTGTGGCAGATTTTGGTCGGCGCTGTTCTACGGATTCTTCGTGAATTACATGTGTGGTCCAAGGGCGCTGAGATTGTGATTCACGCTTTTCAACTTGATGGGAAATTGAGACTTTCGCCGTTTTAGGCCTTTCACCTTTGTCCTCCCCTTCACCATCTTCGGGATCTTTATTACCTAACAGAATACACAATGATTACTTACAACTTCGAATTGAATATATAATCAAATTTCCATATTTCTAAGGAAATACCCATAACATTAAACGCGTCATCCAGGAATTGATGAAATCTTTTTCGCATTCGGCCGAGGGGATTGCTTTCATTAGTTGACTCCTCACCAGTGTCAATGAACTCTTCAGATTCAGTCATATACATAGTTTCCGCCCCTAATCTCGACGGTCTGCTGGTTCTTGGCTTTGGTTTGACCTTTGTCTTTAATTTGACTTTGGATCTCGTTGGAGTTTGAACTTGCGCATCTCTGGATGATGGCCCTGCTCTTGGGCTCTCCCTACTTTCACTGATTTTACGATCCCTTTCCTCCAGGCTCTCTGTATTTTCGACCCCTTCCGCACCATCCGTAGTTGTGTACAAATCACTCACTTCATCAATTGTCTCCGGTAAATGTAAACTGGAGGCGGACTGGCTCTTCTTTCTTTCCCTCATTGTTCCACTTCCACTCTTGGAATCATCGGACTTGGATTTTTTGGATTTGTCACTTCGAACCACTGAATCTTCACACAAATCTAAATGACCCAACGTGACCTTGTCACGGGATGCAGACAAAGGTCGTGATTTTTCCACATATTTGTCTTCAGGGGAACTCTCAGAGGCTTGACTTGAAGTTTCTCCAGATTTTCGTTTACGCCGACGTCCGGAATCCCGCTCCGTGGCAGATGATGTGGATCCTTCCTTCGTTTGTGATGTTTGAGCCTTCTCAGATTCCAAATTACTTTGGATTTCCTTTCCTCGACGTGAGCGACGACCACTTCGGGAATCCTGAGAAGTCCCAGAGTCACTGCTACTTTTCTCCGGACTAGCACCGCCGCTCGAGTATTTTGCTTCATTTTTCACAGTGGATGGAAGGGTTTTCCCGCCTCCGTTTTTGGATAGCACGACGGTTAATTCACTAGCTAAAGATTTTTGGTTTTCCAACTGGGCAGAGTCTGGCCGGGTTTGACTGCTGATTTCCTTCGTCTCCTTGCGCCGTGCGCTGATACGCGAGGTTTCAAGGACTTCTTCGTACCGGCCGCTGCGCATATGGCCCTGCGTACGCATCAAATTCAAATTCAGACACTCAAATTTTGAATCAATGTGATTTTAAAAGGAAAAGAAATTCTACGCTATTGCAACTACTGTAACTCATTACAAGGTTAACAATCACAACTAGAACTACAAGCCATTCCTTAATGTCACTTAAAGCTAAGCCCACACCCAAAGTTAATAAAGGCAAATAATATACACTATAAAACTTGAACTGTTAGCTAAGGTTAATCACAGATTGACCGCCCTCTAAAAGGTATTACGGACTATCGAAGACATACTTTACGGACTACGGACTATACTCTCATCGCGTAATCATATAAATTATCTAAGTATGCACTAAATGATCATGAAACTGCTACTATCACCCGATTTAGCCAGACTTCAAATCCCCACAGACCGCGAGACTACATATTCCAAAAAGCGAAGAAGGGATCAAAACACTAATACAAACGCAAACGCATGTCAATTACTAAATTCAGCAAAGTTGTAGAAAAGGATTTTAGTCTTTGGTTTTATAAAAACTTCTCAAATTTGTCGTGTACCGGGGACCCCAGAAATGCTGGATTGATGACACCGGCCTCTATACCTGGCTGCGCCCTCGAAGTACTTGCTTTGGGTGAATCATCACTGATGGCAGTGTGTTTAGATTTCCAGGCCATGTAAGTCAATCCAAGGCAAGACAACAAGAATGCACAAATTGCACCGATAGCTATCATTAGCCAAGGTGATGTATCCGCCTCTTTCGCATCCAACGACATTTCACGTGGGCGTGAAGGTTGAGACACCAAAGCTACCAATGAAAACGTATATTTACATTTGTAAATTCACGATTGGGCTGAAATAAATATAATAAATAAATAAAATTATAGTAATAGTTTGATTCACCTTCAGCTTTCTTGATGACTTCGTAGCCGATTTCCTGTTCCATCTCCGACTTCGTCACCAAGTCCAAGTCCTGGACTGCAGATGATCCCGAAATTGGATTTCCCTCCGCGCTTACAATATAGTCCATGCTTACCCGTGGTTTAGATGGATCCGGAGTAATGTTCACAATGGACACGCTTATATTCAAATTGGTCGTGGCCAAAGACTGGATTTGACTTTTCGTCATTCCCTCTTTCAGAAACAGCCACTCGAAGTCTAAGTCCTCCCTCTCCAAATGTCGAGTTGAACGACGCCGTCGACGGTGATGGGGCGGTAAGTTATCGGTGCCATCTTTATTGTTCAGGATTCCCAGGGCGGAGAGAAGATGGCGCCTAAAGGCAGAGGCGTAAACCCTTGCTAGCTTCGTTTGCATGGGCCCTTGGAAATCTGGAGAATCCGAGTGGACTTCTGAGCCATTGGCTTTTATGACGGTATTCACCCAGTAGAGTTTATTGGTTGAGGCGGATGGAGTTTCACCGGGTTCAATGTCCGGAGCCGCCGATGGGATTTGTTCGCTAGGGGGCTTTGAAGTTGGACTAGGGCCTGGCATGGTAGGGGTGGGGGATATGTTCGCTGTACTATATATTGACGTTGGTCCGATTGATTGACTGGAGCTGGCAGTGGTAATTGGATGGAAACTACTTTCCAGAAAATGTGATGATTCCAAAATACTTGATGAGTCTGATAGAAGAGGTGTTGGGAAAATCACTGTGGGTGTTAGTTCAACAGGGAACATTGTGGTTAAGACTGTAGAATACAGAGTAAAAGTTTTTGTAATGCGGATTATTCCATCCCCTCCATGGTCGTCGCCGTCATCCCATGCTAAGCCATCACTCTCAGCTGCGATGGGCCCATTTCCAGAGCCGGTCCACATAAAATCTTCCAATCTTCAACGCAAAGGCACACAAATTTGACAAAAATTCATTTGATTCAAGAATTCATCAAAATTATAGATTATGTTTGGTGTGTACCTGTATTCCCTGGTAGGTTTACCCTGAAAATCATAGTCATGGTGAGGTGGTGGTAGGGCTCCACGCCGTAGATACGTCTCCGAACGTGATAAGGGCGAAAGTACTTCTGTCACATTGGCTAAAATTAAGAACAATTAATTAATTATATATAGTTTGAATAATGATTTCTTTAGGCAACATCGCGACTTTAGATTTCACCCAATTTTTTAAGAATGTCATTTCGGATTTATCTGCTTATGAACTTAAAAGTCACTTTACATGTTGTTGAATGAATTGAATACCAAATGTGGCAAAGCAAACAGTTTGTGTCGTTTGTGCGTCGAAACATGCTTGCTGTGTTTACTGCATAAGCCGCAAGCTTCACCAAAGTTGACCCCGTTATAATTAACAATTGGATAATTGTCATTGTGAATGACTGAACGAGGAGCATCCGGCATGCGAATCGAATATTTTAATTTGTTAGAGTAATCCCATTCCGTCATTGTCTCTCGGGTTGGATTGAAATTGGACACTTTACGCTCTATACCAGAATCAGATTCAATGCGAATGCCACGACACAGACAGGCATCACAAAGTTGGAGTCACAGTCACAGCTGGAGAAGTGCTTATGAAAAACTTCGATCCATTTTTGTCTCAGGTTGGATTGGATGACCCATATAACCCCTCATTAAAATGAATGCAAACACAAGCCAGCGAGCGAGGCTTGGAATCATGAAATGGAAAGTGAATGCCCGAACACAAAAGGGACAAAGGAATCGAATGCGTTTAGTGCGTGCGTGAGTCTTTTGCTTTCTGAAAAAAAAATATTGTCTTTTGTCTGCTCCATTTTGGTGCACACATTTTTCTTTTATCTTAAGCTATTCAGTGCAGATTCTGATTATACTAAAATGCGTTTAGTCAGATTGAACTGTGGCTACGAATAATCGGATTGAACAATAATTAACAATGCAAAATACCGGTTCAAGGCTTTACCTGCTACTCAAAACCTCCAAGCAGCACTTAAGTATCATCTATAATTCAGTGAAATCGATTTCAATATTGAAGTTTTGACTGGGGATTCCGTACTGCCGTTTGCCGGGCAGAACTTGGCTTTAAGCTAAACCGGAAATGTCAGTTCAATTGTGCCGGGTTACTTATATATGTTTGGATCGAATTAGATGACTTAGCCGTGATCCCCTTGTAATATGTGTAAGGATTCCATTATTTGTTGTCTAAATCAAGCGACGGAAAAATTATTCTTCGGTTTGCAAGTACGTAGTACGTATTTAATTGTTCCTATCATTCCGTGCATGTTTTTTGATACGACTACGACGCGACGTATTGATCTGACTACTTTCCTCTGAGAGTATCCAAATCCCTTGATAGCACCCAAAAAAATCCAATGTTTCCTTGGAGCATCAGAATCCCACCCTTTAGCTGTTTGGTTAAATATCGACTTAACTGTCGAGGAAAACTTGGCGTGAACTTCGGCAGGATACTTTTGATTGCACCCTTACACAAATACTTTGTATAACATATTCCAGCCAATCCAGGTGCGAGGCTAAATGTATTGCAACCCGTACCGGATAATCAAATATGCTAAAGAACGAAGAGGAATGTGCTAGTGCATTACAATGCACTGTGCTCATGTCCTTTGTGAATAATTAGTGAGTTGTATGCAGAAAGGGTGGAAAAATCCAGGGTATTGCTCTCACCATGAGTTTAAACAAAAATATGATTAGATTAAATTATGCCTGGACACATCCTTTAAAAAATTGCCACGTGCAGTATAGAACAGGTACATGCGAGTTTAAAATGCTGTATTGTACAGAAAGAGGAAGTAGTCAGTCGAGCCCACGTGGAATGGAATGTATGCGTTGGACAGGATACATATTTTTTTTTACAACAAATACAACTTTTGCGGGTGTAATGATAATAATTTAGAAATTGGGTCGCCGCCGACATTGGCATTTCACCAGCAGAAAATAAATTGACCTTAATTTTGTCCAGTGAATAGAAAGTTACCCATGCGGCAAAATTCCATTGGTTCAGAGTCACATGCGAAAAACTATTTTTCAATAATGTTCACACGCAACATAAATTGTCATGCGATTGTCCCGGTAAAGTCCTCCTAAATGACAATGGCACATTTGACTTTAGCATTGCGTGCTCAAGGATGTCACTTACCATCAATAATCTCGGATTCCAAATTTGTATCCGACACAGACAGTGAGGAAACGGCGAAGAAAATGACGAAAATGATATGCCCAATAAATGTATCCATTTTGATTTTCAATTACAAATACACATTCACATTATTTTTGTCAAAAATGAATATTTAACCCACACACACACACTTTTAGCAGCACACTATTTTTCCTTTTTTCGTCTCATTACAATTGCGATGAAATTGCAAGGTATGAATTTCTTGCGGAAATGAATCCTCAATTCAAGCCCATTGAAAATGGAGGAGATTTTGAAGTGGCAGTGGTGAACTTCCGGCCCATTCTTAAAACCAAATGGAGATTATTCATAATTTGTTCAAACCAGGTAGGTAATGTCGAGAACAAGTAAAATGACAGCGGTGAACCGTGCTGCCTGCCTCTACACAACTGACTCAGGAATTTTTTTTGCCGAATTGAAATCCTGGGTTCAACATTTTGCTTGCTTTCACCTGTACGGGACAAGGATTGAACTCACCTGTACATTGTGTGTGCAATTCAATCAATATTCCCCCTGCAATGTGCGTGGGGGGAGACTTTTGTTTTCATTGAACAGTTGCATGGGTGGACTATGGTTTTGCCAACCAACCATACGTTCCATTGCACTGGAAAAATGTTATGTTGTGGATTACGTTATGCAGCTAGGGAGTGAGTGCTAAATATATACTGCAAAAAATAACCTGATTACTGCAAATGCAATAATGCCTATTAGATTCGCAGAATCGCGCAGAGGACACCTAGGCTGTATGGGTGAGTTCAAGTTTTGGAGGTGCTTCCGGTCACACACTCAACAAAAGTGCTGGGCTAGATGCTAGATTGTTCAGATTTTGATTTACGTTACATTTACTACAATACGACAAGGGCGCTTACCGACAAACTAATTTCTAACCCTAGTCTGCCCATTCATCTGTTTGGGTGCACTTGTGTCTATGATTTGTAGCGTAGCATTCATCAACATATTCGGATCGAAATGAAGTGCAAGTTATGCTAAATATTTATAGCTAATAATTAGCCATATTATGCCTTCACTTTTACACAAGAAACTATTTGTGTTCTCCAAATTTAATAACTACAGCACGTCGGAAGAATACAAATTTGCATAGGATATCCTAGTGTAGTCTAAAGAATTGACAATATTTATAGTTGTGCTATTATTGTAATGAGTGCGACAGAGTTCGACGCATTAGTGACTTTCGTAGCGTTTTACATGCTACTAACTTTCCTACTGTAGCGATTTCTATACATTAACATTATGCATCTGGAGGAATAAAGTTATGAGTTGAGTTAACATGCCAATCGAAGTAGTCTGCTTCTGTAAGGAGCCATGACCAGTAGATGACGTTAAACAAAACAAAAATTATTGAGAAAATGAGGAATGCGTAGTCGTCCACAAATGAAGAGATCTTTTTGTACAGTTGGACGTTCACTTTTGGTTCCTCTTCTTCAGAAATGGACGGCTCTCTTTCAGTGACATCGAAACTGTTTTTACGACCATGAATCTTAAGTTTTTTACTTCTCTTCCTCTAATAAAAAATTTGAAATCAATTAAAGCTGCAAACAAAAATTCGCTTGATGTTCTAATCATTTTTCAATTCTTACCGCCCTTCTCTCCTCAATTTTCTTCTTTTCCTCTTCAACATCTTCCGCAACAGTGTTCATCCTACAGAATATATTCATATTAACTGCGTTATGCAATGTTAGATGTTTTGACTTACCAAAGAAGAACTGCAAATTCTAGAAGTGTTAAAAACACAAAGAAAATGCAAGCAACCATCCAAATATCAATAGCCTTCACGTAACTTACAACCGGTGTGCTTTCTCTGCAATTAGAAATTACCATTGAGCTCAAACTACAATAATATATTAGGTCCGCGCTAGTTACGCATATATAGCTTAGGCAATTTATGTACCTGACTGATGCAAACATAGCGGTTAGCGTAAGCAATGTGGTCATCGCCACACCGATTCGGGCCTCCGCCATTTTGGAAGGAATTAAAAAGCAAAGCCAAGTGATAACAATGAAGAAAATACTCGGCAAATAGGTCTGAACCAAGTGAAAACTCAATTTTCGGCGGATTTGGAGTTGGAAATGAAGTGCGTCATAGGACTTCTCTGAAAATTAAAAAATCGAGTCGCTTGTGAGCTGCTGTGGTATGCATGATGTGCTGCATGCCACATTTGTGTTAACTTGATCACACTCATACTAGGGCAAATAGTTAAATGTGCTTTATACTCAAGTTTTTTTTTAAACAAGCGGCTTTCTACGTCAACTATTTTTGCCTAGATTTAGTAGTCATCAGAATTAGCTCGCAACTCAAGCCAACGCGCCTAAATCACCTGGCACCACTGAATTTCCTACGCATAATTACTACGCTATTTCAGTCACCTGGCCAGTGGTACATCTACACATCATCATCATCATTACATCATCTACATCTTCATTGCAAAATTTTCATAACATTCAATTAACTGTATAAATATGCTATGACAATACCAATTTCAAGTAGTCCAAGCGCACCACAAATGTGATATTAAACCATGTACTACTTATAACATTTAGTAGCTCTTAGAGATAAATTTTGACTTACTTTTTACGTTATTGATATCCTCTACTTCTTTCATCTTGGTGATTGAGTTGATCTGAACATCAAAATTAGGTTCCGATGGATCCTGCAGGTATACTCCATGCCGAAGCCAAGACAAGTCCAAATCTGTACTGTAGTACGAATCTGTAGAAATATTAAAATGAAAAATATATAGGGAATCATCAGGAGTGTGAGTAATCTCAAATTTGGAACTATTTGTTGTTGCGCGTCCAACAGATCACCAAGCAAAAAATGTTCATGGGTACATGAATTCAAACTTCGAAGTACAAACTCGAGTTATAATAAAAAATACACCTACTATAAATGGCGGCGTGAAAGATTGTGGTGGCTAATTGAATTTTTAATTGAAATCTTATAAAGCCAAGCATATAATTTAACCGCAGGGATCTCCTGATGATACAAGTACTCACAAAACAGTAATTTACTTCCACAGTTTTTTCTCATGAGACTTACACTTTTGATTTAATCATATGTAATACTCGTTAATGTAAAAACCTACTCGTTCAAGATTATCATCATGGTACAACCGTGCATGGGCAAAGGTGCAAATCGCATACTTGCAAGAAGCTTGTATCGCATTACGAAATGATTCACATCCCATTAAATGTCCTGGTAAAATGATTTATGACTTGAATGTAATGACAGAAACGCCCTAAGGGCTACTAGTATTTAAACAACAGCATGTCATAATTGACAAGATTAAACTGCATTTTTTACAGCAGGGGGAATATTACACATAATTAAGATTCAAAAATAGACCTGTGGATGCGGAGCAAGAGACAAATAATTATTATACCACGGCGGTTTTGCGTAAGTGTTTTTTAACATTTGTGTGACAGTCGTGAAAGGAAACTGTTGAATGGAATATGCGTGTGGCGTTGCTTGCAATTGCAATGCAATGGCTACAGAAAATATCTACAGCAAATCATCCTGCGTTTACTTTAACACGCACATTCAGTATTGTGGGCCATATATGTATTATATGACGGGCACGTTGGAAGAATACTTTGTTAATTGTAATTTGATTCGATCAAATAGTGTTTATTTGTATGTAAGTAAAGAAAAAGAATAGTAAATGCCCCATTCCAAGGGAATTCTACTAAATTTGCATGTTCATTACTTGCGCTTAATTAGCTAAACATGAAGGAATCTTCAAGGTGGCTCCTTTTTTTCAATATTACACCAAAAATGTGAATAATCTTGCGCGTCCGCAGATGCTGCGCCCTAAATCCAAAATGAGGCATTCATTCACATAAAATGTTCAATTCCCCAAACACCCAAGAGCAGAATGGTAAGAGATATGTACAATTGTGAATGCTTCATCAGACTTGCCAGACTAGATTTTTTTATTAGCTACACATGAATTTTCCTGTGTCGATGATATTCCTTTTCAAGTCCTTGAGCGTGCACAGAGAGAATTGTGGTGTAATGTTAAAAAGCTAAAATCCTTCAGTTTCTCAACAAGTTTTGTGGTCAACTTGTCAATTTTTTACAGTGTATTATTGACCGGCTATTTGCATTTGATAAATAAGTTTAGTTTGCATACTTGATTTTACTTACATGATCTCAATACAAATCCACATGTCTGAATGTCCGCCTGTAATGCAAAAATAATATTGGATAATATTTCCAGCGCTTAAAAAATTGGGACAGCGAAACATTTCGTTTTACTTACAGGGTAGTAATGGAATTCCATTCCGCAGCTGGCTGTGATCAGCAAGCTAAATTTATTAAAGGCTGGAATTAAAATTAGGTTTAATAAAATCTGCGCCTGCCACTAAAATTTGACGATGCATTGAATTAAAACGTTCTTAATTGCAAGAATTCGAAAACTTAATGAAATTATAATCCCAAAGAATCTTGATTCGAACATGTCAAATAAAGTCTCAACAGGAAAAACTCTTGCCAATATTTAAGATATTAAACGCGCAGTTGAATAATTGAATAATTCTTAAATAGTCAACAAGCCTTTTACTTACCGAGAAGTGTACGAGATGAACCCTGTGGTCGGAGAAAACTTTAGAGTCACAGGCTTTTCCATAAGGTAGTACTGTTTCACTTTAACCAAATTATCTAAACAAAAATGTATTACAATTAAGCACCAATAATAAGAAAAATGAATTTTTTTTATAAAATAATCTTAAAACACGACTAGCAATTAAAGCAGCATTCACCCATATTGATGTCGGGATTCCAAATCTTGTCCAAGAAAATCGGATTAAGAATCTTTTGGACATTAGGAGGTGGGGTTGGTGATTTGGGTGGCGGACGGCCTGGTGCTGATGTTGGCCCAGTGCTATTTGTGTTGTTGCTGCCCGGTGCTCCAGGAGCTCCTGGACGTGGACCAGTCGGACGTGTTAATGGTTTTGATTTTTGAGCAACTTTCGTAACATCAAACAATTCTCCATCAATCCATTCCACCACAAAATCAACCTCGATTTGGATCTCCTGCAAATTGAATAAAGCCTAGATTTTCTACAAACATTTACACATTTGCATTACACAAGTACTTTTTATATCTCGACTTTCTGCTCAGCTAACTTAATTAAAACAGAATTGAAGTCTGCCCAGCATATGAAACTGTCAATTCAGTCACACGATGCCTATTAATGTGAAATTTGATGCAAGATTTCGCATAATCTATACCTTTTCAAATGTTTCTGAAATAACAACAATACACCAAAACATTGTCGTATATCGATGGATCGTGCATAGGAGTAGAAACAGAAAGAGATATTGAATAAGTTATTTAAGGGTTGAGCATAGAAAGCAAAACTTGCCAAAACCGCAATGCTAAATCAAACTATTAAAATGGAACTAACAAATTAGTTCCATCAATTATAGCTATGCAAAGGATTTAAGACCTAGTATAAACAAGTTGCAGATCACGTTAGGTGGTCGCAGAGGCATAATAATACCACACCTTGGTTATGCATTGGTAAGTGTGGGAAATCAATTATATTCTACCCTTCAACTATTATATCCTAATTGACGATCAAATTGAATTGTAATGAGTTTTATAATTTAGTTTCTTGATTTTTAGCTTGTACTGGCCATACGAAAACTGAAAACCCGTCATCCCTTCAGGCAGGCATGAGCTGAGTTGAGCAACGAGTACCGCCGATATATCAACAATTAGTTGACCACACCCTTTAGTCATAATAAGCGTGCAAATTTATTGCATTCATTTCAGCAGTTTATGTAATTTATGCAGCTTACTTCACAACGAGTCAGTTTAAAAAAAGCGATAGAACACTGGACCTGGGAAATACTGGCACTGTAAGCAAATATATTAAAATTCAAACCTGGTTTGACTCATCGATCCCTCGAATATTTCTCACATGCATAAAGACAAGGACTGGCACAGCAGACAAAATATTGAGTCCAATTGCTTTACCTGAGGAAACAATTAAAGCATTACAAATTGGGAAAACATATTGACGTGATCATGAAACGAATTAGGGAACCCACAACGACAAAACTCAAGTTTTACACCAAATTTGGTCAAGATGACTTAGCAAAAGTCATTCATAAAGATTTGACGGCTCGGCTCTAAAGGCTCTCTTTCCTTGCCTGTCAAGTTTACCCGCACGACATTTCATGACGGGTTTATGACAAGCAAATGTAATTTGGAGTTGAATGCGTGTAATGCATGCCACCCACACGAATTCAAAATTTTAAGCTATTGTTATTGACATTAAGGATATCACATTTTGCTTTGTTGTCTCGTTGGATTTTCCAATTCGTTTCGTTACCTCCATTCTTGGAAAAGTAATTGAAATGGAAAAAATAGCAAATATAGCTTTACAAAAAGTGAAATTAGCGTCATGTGTGACCGGTCCAACCGATATTACATTTAATTTTTTTGTAGTAGAAATATTGTCGCGCCGTCACAATAAAAATTGAAAAACACACTTAATACTTGAAACAACTTGAATAGTGTTCCACACTTAACCTTGCAATGTTGCAATCAGAGACATATCAATCACGTAAACCGCATAAAATTAATGATTTGAAGTCTCACCTAAATTCAATTTTGGAATTTCCAGATTATTATAATGAGCCGGAAGATACAACTCTCCAACCTTCGCTGGAGGTGGTGGAGGTTCTGCCTTTTTTGGACCCAAATTTGGAAAACCCGGTAATCCCGGAATAGGAAATGGTGGCAATGGAAACACTGGCTTATTAGCTAACTTTGTAGTCGGTTTTGCAGTCGTATTTGGTTTACTGGTTGTAGTTCTTTCTGTCGATGATGAGCCTGTGGTTGTCGAGCTTGCAGTTGTCGAACTCGTAGTACTGGCCGGTGTCGCTGCTGTTTGAGATTCGTTCGCCTGCCTCACAACCCGCTGTCTAGCCTCTGAGTTTTCTATATATTCTGTGTCTAAATTCTCAGACACTGGCAGGTTCTCCGGAATTGGATTCACATAGGTATACACATGATCAGGGTCCGACTCCTGTACAGCATATCTTAAGTTTGTATCCTCAAAATAATAATTTGCTGTATTTCCACTATTATCACTGTCGGGAACTTGATTCACTTTTGATCCACTCAACAAAGGGCCTCCTATGAAATCCTTTTCAGCCTGAGGAGCCCTTTTTTGCCGACCTGGAGACGACCGCCTTCTTGACCAGCCATCCACACTGCACATAAAAAGGCATATAAATTGAGTGTTAAGAAATTTGAAGCTTCTGGCTGTACCCCGAAATGCAAATTACTCACCTCAATAATAAAAATGATCCAATAATTAAGACTAAAGTAAAGAATATGCTGCGCTTTGAAACTCCCATTTTAAGACTAAACTTTAACAGGAGAAGGAATCAGTCCACCAAATTTATCTTTATTCTTGAGAATACCCCAATCCTGATCACCGCTCACCAGCGGCACATATTCTTGTCGACCTTAATGAACAAAACACTGAATAAAATTATTTCAAAGCATCTTCATCTTATACGCAGGTCGGCAAAAACTAGACGTGTTTCCCGTATATTGTTCTTTGCCATCATCTTTTAAGTTGGAGCAGCCAACCCAACTTCACAGTTTTTTTTTCTAGTTTCGTCATTCTTTCCTGAGCTAAGCACGGAGACAAACGGACCAGTCTTTTCAGCCGCGTGCCAACAATGCATTATTGCCTGCCATATGGGGTACTCCGGTGCTCACATCACACTCAAAATTCCACATGATTGTAGTCATATGGACAACTAGCAAGAATGCTTGATACATGATCTGTACCTTTCCGTGTGTCCCCAATCCGTCCAAACTCTCCAAACATGTTTTCTGGAGAATAATGTGTCATCGTCATCAATCACTTCGACCAAACCACAAGGCCACCAAGACTCCAATAAAATTGGCCAGCTCAGTTCAAGCATGAACTCAGGCGGCACAGACCGGCAGATACCCTCTGCTCTGCTCTGGTAGGCCGGCCAAAATAAGACGGAGATTTGAGAGTAAAAATTCCGTAATAAGGGCATGAATATTCAGAAAATTCAAATTCAGGCAATGGCAGCCTGGTTTGATGAGCGCGCAATTATGATTATAAGATTTAACTGCGTTTTATAGCATTCAATGAAAGCCGCACCTCACCGCATACACGTGTCTTTTTTGCGGAAGGTTACTCCATTTGGCCAAATCGAGAAATGTGAGCAAAATAATAAAAAGGGATTTTGGCTGCTTAGAATTGTCTCCATCAGTTTTAGCAATAAACACCTTCAATATGTGAATAAATTATTAGAAAACGTGTTTATCTGAGCATATTTTGAGTGCAAGCAAACCATAACACGTGTACAGGCAGCAAAGGCATTTTACAACGCTGTAAAATTGTATTATTAGAAAAAAGTGACTAAAATACTTGCAAGGTCTTCGAGATACGCTACTTAAGGTAAAAATCATGGCACGATACCAATTTGCACATTATTGCTAAATAATTAATTGAAAATCACCAAATGCAGCTAACTTTCTTCATATTAAGTACTTCTGCGTTCAAATATATGTACTCTTAATAAAACAGAAAGATCTCATTATACGAAGACAAAATAGGCTCTTTTTGTTTTGAGTAAAGTACACTAAGCTTCTTGATTCTCTACTAGGTAATCTGCTATTGAGAACTTGACACTCTTAAAAGTCTCTCTTAAAAGTCTCCCCAAACCCCACTAGCCACTATGTGGTAATGAAGGCAGCACAACCTCGAGTTGGCATTGATCAAGTTGTCCTAGTTAATTTTTAGTAAAAGTTTACTAAGGTTAATCCATCAGCAAATGCTAATGACTTGTCATTAGCGCACGAAAACAGCACTCATCTTCTTTTTTTACACATTTTGCCAGAGTAGTTAATAGATAAGACCATCAACTTAATAAGGCCAAGTGTATGTTGTATGTGTATTGATTTTTTGATGTAACTACTGCATTTGTAATGCCAAACTTCTTGAAGAAACTCATTCAGGTAGACAACCTAGAATTTTTAGTGCTCCCAAAGCGCTCAATAAACTTAAATATCTTAAATAAAATATCTATGCATTGTAGATTGAACTCAAAACTGGTGTTCCAAAATGCTGGGTGTTGTGCCCATTACGCCATGCCACTCTTCACTTTCCTGAGAAATCTCTCCTGGTTCACAATTTAATTTATAAAACAATATAATAATGGACTCACTAACCTGTGCATTCTCAATTAATCTAATTTAGCAAATTGTTGCTCATGATACAGACAGTTTATTTATCATTACCGAAAACATGAGAGAATATCAGCTTTGTTCAAGGTTAAAAATTTCACAATTAAACTCTCTAAATCCACTATACCATTCTTCATCATTTGCTTAGTCATGGAATCCCGGAACTCATTTTTCGCACCTTTGTCAACTCCCCTCGTAGACATCCGTCTTGGTCTATAAATGAAAAACAAATTAATCTTGGCTCAACTACCAGCTCAGCAAATAAAACTGACCCAGTTGTTGCCGCAGAGCTCGACGGAGTCCAAAATTCCAAAGTTACAAGTGGTTCGTTATTTGCTATAGCCATAAATTGTTCTAAGAAGTCTGGTTCCAAGACAAAATCGCCAAAGAACGGAAAATAACGAAATGATCCATTTCTTCTAATGATTTCTAGTATCTTCTCGTAAATTTTTTCAGCTGGCGGCGACGGCCACTCCAACTGCAGCATAGTTAGCAAATGCCCTAGACATCTGTCTTCACTACCAAGTGGTGCAGTTTCAATTGTTTCCTGCCACGCAATATTCAGGAGTGTTTCAGTTTAAATTAAACAGAATTCGGCTAAGTTCAACTTACATAAAGAGCTCTGATGATAATATTTGCCGCATAAGCAATGATTTCAGAACGATTGGTAGAAATGAAATGAACCCGTCTCTGCATTACAAAATTCTTTTTGGAGTCCGTTGTATAACCATGATCATTAAAGAAACTAAAATCTTCTGGCTTGTTAAATGCAAGGGAAGCTCCATTATCTTCAATTGGCTTTGCTCCTGGAGGCGTGCCAGGCTTTTGCATGATTGCTTGAACAGCAGAAATGACACATTCTACTGCACCCTAATAAAATGTAACATAAGTAAGGCAGAGTTACATTGCACGTTACTATTAAATCGAATTTGATGAATTACTCATGAGCACCTTAAGGTTATCAGTTCTGCAATGCATAGAAGCCATCCTCAAATGAGTCCGGGAATTACGAGGAGGATTCTTCGTGGAATGTTGCCCGCTATAGGTTTGGTAATCATTTACAAATGCAATAAAAGTAGGCCAGGTATCCAGATTAAACAGGGCGTATAATATTCCAAAAAACTCTTTTTCAATTCGATCTCCTTTCGCAGCAACAAACATTTCCCAAATTTTTGAAGCAGTTGAAAAGTAGTGAAGTAAAGCTGACTGGTTTCCTTCTAAAGACGCACAATTGGATGCAGTAATCAACACTGGCAGTGTTGAGTCAGGCTTAGCCCCAGTATGAAGCTTTGGGAGGAATACTTCAACTAGCTCTAACCTAGCAGTCTCGCCTAATAAATGACATTTCAATTAATCAGAATATACAAGTAAAAGTAAATTGCATGTTTAACAATGAAAATTTACCATTCGTAGAGCACACAGCTAATTCATTGTAGGTGACCACACACCGCAAGAATAAAACTACAGCAATGTAGACCAGTTCAGTGACACTGTAGTGGTGTCTCTGTTGCAAAGCCGTGTACAAAGCTTGATACTGGTTTTCAACACTTGCACCGCTTGAATTTTGGAGAGAACTTTCAAAGAAAGGAGCTATTTTCCAATTTAATCTTGATCCTATTTGGTCTACAATGTCGTAAAGACTGTTCCACCTGTTAAGCATATAACAAAAAATGAGTCAAAACAGAAAGACCAGCAACAATTTCACAATACCACTGTCCATTCTTACCTTTTAATACTAACGTCTAGAACATCGTCAGTACCGCCAGTTGAGTCAGTGTCAGATCCAACCAGAACATAGAATTCGATGCATCGATTGAGAAGCATGACCAACCTGCTTGCAGAAGTAGCTATATTTTCACTCATCTGAAGCACGGCTGGAACAAGCTCTTTAACAAGAAGCTTTCGAAACGATGAATAAGCATCCGAATCGCAGGCTAAAATACTGTCCAACAAACCCTACGAAAGAAAAAAAAACAATAAATTATAATTAAACTACTTGTACGCTGAGAGTAGTCAGAAGTACAAAAGCAATGCAGTAGAAAACAAGCTTACTCCATGTTGGTTTAAAATATCAGGGTACAGTTGTAGAATAAGTAGCATACACTGACATTTTTCTAGTGGATTTTCTGTTTGCCCAGACCGTTGTATTAATATCTGCATTTGCACCTCTATAGCAAACAATTTAACACGGTATATTGCAATCGTAGGCTTGGGTGGTTAAATTAACCAAAAATAGTAATAATTAACTCACCTTTGGAAAAAGAATCAAACACTTTAAACAGAAAAGATTGCTCCTCTGTTTCTTTTCCTTTATGCAAGTGATGAGTTTGAGCAGCACTTGCTAAGTCTTCTACTTCCGAGTCAAGAGAGCCACTGAAAGCTTGGAATCTATAAAAAACCGCAATCATACTCATACAAACACCAAAAAATAAAAACCATATGTCATTTGTCATTGTGGCTTACAAAGATTCGAAGGCCTTAGCCGCAAGGACTTCATTGCCAATTCGTTTTTCAAGAAGGTATGATTGTTGCTGTTAAAACAACGTTAATAAATCCCAGTGGCATTGTACAAATTTTTATAAAATTTTATTACCTGAATGAAGAAGTTTTTCGGTGCGAGTGATTTTCCAATGATCAGGTATGACCTAGCTTCATAAGGGCTGACTACTTCAAGTTCCTTTGCTTTCTCAACAAAATAATTGATGTCTTCGGGTTTTATTTTCCTCTTGGTCATGTTAGTGCTTCCGCTCCTATTACCCGCTGCCAAGTAGAGAAAGATCATTTAATAATCCATTTTACCAAATCACACATTGTATGGCAAACTCACATGTCGACCTCTCGCCTTAAAGATATTTTTAATTTAACTTACTAAATACCACAATTTGTTTAGAAAAGGATTCAATTCAATTCATCAGTGCCGTACCGCCACTGCCAATTACTTAATTATGTTATTAGGATACCTCACACACTTTCAATTTCAAGATTCCTTTTTAAAAAACCTCTTTCATTTTCAATCATCTTCCCGCCCGTTGCCCCCATATATTCGCTCGCACTCAATGCTATTCCAATGCAATGACATTGGGAATTTCTGTTGTGAAACCCCAACCACTATACTACTGCACTGCAACACTTGCACAATGCACAACTAGTACAACTACTGCTACTCTGCCTAAATAACCTATAACACTAAATTTAATTGACTATGAACTCTGGTAATCCCTACATGAGGTCAAAATAATATTCAGTATTACGGAACAGTATTGGATAATATTCCAAGCAAATAAATATTCAGCCAGCCAAGCCAAGCCAGCTTTCGTCGAAAATATTTTATTCAAATAAAAGGCGTGAAATATGGCACGAACACAACATCAACATAACATATTATTATAGTTGATCATTCTAAATGTGAGATAATTGTGATAAAAATGTGTTTAAATGGAATTGAGGTGATGACGTATAGTGTTTGGAATGACATCATAGGTGGCCAACCAGCTGCCCGCTGCGCTGCCGTGCCCCTCCATATGGCCAAAGGTTGGAATAGGGAGTGTATGCGGAATACACGGAAGGCCCGCCTTCCCCTCAAAAAGGAGGCTCAATTTCTCTCCGTCCGTTCCCAACACACACAGATCACAATTACATTCAAATCCATGCAGATCACCTCTGCTCTTTGACTCTTCAACAACTACTTCTTTCTTAGAATTCTGTCCGAATTGTCTGTGTGATTGTCTGTTTATATGTAAGCTATTAATTTAGAGGAAGGCGGCTAGGAAATTACATTAGAAATTTTTAATCTGATTGGGTGACTGAATTCGCATCATCGCATCGGAAGGTACGGTCAACGGCACAATTAAGTGAGTTTGAGTTAAAGGGACGGACTTTGGAAGTGGCTGGAAGTGAAGTGATAATTGTATTAAGTTTAGGAAGGGGTTTATTAAATTTTGGAATCCATTGTGGATGGGTTTGTAAAAGTGCAAGGATTGTTTTGAATCTCCGGAGTCAGAACAGGAAGTAAATATACCCGACGGACGCGGACGGGGTGAATAAACTGGACTGGATGTATTGGACCGCTTGGATGTAAGTCAAACTCGATAGTAATAATATTATTAATGGGTTTGTGATTGTTTTGAATTTAGTACTTAGTTTACTACGCTTAACGCTTCCGGAATTGAATAGGTCGTAAAGTAGAAGTGGTAGTTGATAGGAGTGGCTGCTTGCCTGCCTTAAGAATTTCATTGCCAAACTGTATTTGCCATTCCAAGTTTGTTGCGGAATCCGTTCTCATTGGTGTTTGTATTTTGTTATGAACATTGGATTCTTCTGGTAGTAGTAGTAAAAGTCAGTTACTACTAAGTTTTCTACTGCTACTACGCACAAAGAATGTGCGTGTGTATTACTGACTATTGTGGATATATTATTACTCATTCCTCTATTTTACTGTGCCTTTTCAAACTCGCTAGTAAATTGTGAATTGTATTCTTTTGGGTTATATACATGGAGGTCGAGCTCTGATTCAGTTTTCAACTGATTCATGCGTAGTATTGTAGTGTTGAATGAATGAAAAGACTTGCTTGTATTTTACTAAATTGGCAGAATAGTGATAAACACAGGGCATAACATTGGAATTCAATGGTTCACAGCAGACGTAGTTTAATCGGTTCTTTGACCATCCCTGGACTTGCCCTATTTGTTGCGTTGTTCAATGGATGAATACTTCCTCCGAGTTCCAGAAAACAGTTCGTGCAGGGTTTGAGGAGCAGATTTAGTCTGCGTATCGGGCTCGAAAAGTAAATTGTCAACGGAAGTCGGAGGTGTATGCATGAAATGTGCGGAAATTCCACCCATTATACAAAGCTAAGGTGAACAAAACAGTCGTTGAACATTCATTTAGGCATTTCCTGAAATTACCAAACGTAGATTCCAGACGAACGACTGCAAGACTAATCCGTTGTAGCCTCGGTTTCTGCAGTTGACTCATTCCGAAATGCACCGCAGTGTTCCCTATGTATTTTGTTTCGAAATGTTATTTTTTTGAAACAAAGCTTGTTTGGACGGAAATAGAAGTGAAGAAAGGGTTCTTGAAGAAGTTGGATGACTCATCTGTCACGTCACCTTGTCAGTTTTAGCCAGAGCCAAATCTATCGAATGCCCATGCATTTGCCCTTATGGATTTCATAAAATTGTGCTGATATAAATGGTAGTGCTTATTGGACTTTTTAAGTTCCGAAGTTCCCATCATCCTTCTTCACACGCGTAGTAAAACGGATTTATCTTTGCAAGATTGCATAAATTAAGGATATTTCGGAGCAGCACGTGTTACCGACAGTCTAAAATTTCTGAAAGAGAAAGAATTCATGGCTACTTACTCTTAGACGCCAATTAAAATGTGCACTACGCACATCCGAGGTGTAAGTAAATATTCTGTAGGTCCGCACCCGCAATGCATGTGGCTGAATGAGTCATGCTGACATGAGAAACTCGGTGCAGCTTCATTACCATGTGTCTGGCGCTAACTGGAAATGCATGTGTATCTAATCTAGATGATTGGAAGTCTTTAGAAGGATATTATATTGCCGATTCAAGGAGAACATTTGGAATAAATTGAGTAGAGCAGCAATGTAGTTTGAATTTATCAGTGAAGCCGGTGATCTTAGCCTAAATCTTTATAAGTGTTATACAAACTTGGGAAGGAAATTTGTAATTTGCTTCGTAATATTTTCTCCGCATTGGGTTTGTTTTATACCTTATGCACGAAAACATGTTTTCAAAAAGTATTAAAGTGTTCTTTAACTTCCTTTTTTCTTCGCTAGTATTTACTACCTAACACTTTAATCAAATCATACCCGACCATGTCATTCTGAAGACACAGTGACGAGACGACCTAGTCATATCAAACATATTTCATTTGACTCATCATTTGACATTTGAACTTGAGTACGGGTTCTTTGGAATTAGATTAGAAGTCCAGGAAAGAAACATTTAAAATGCGTATGACTGCACTGGATGGATATTGGACTTTCGTCCACTTCATTTTGAATGACAGAAACTGGATTTGAGTGCAGTAGTAATCCATGAAATAAAGTACATGGTAAACGAGTGATGCGGTCGGGTGGCTCCAGTGTTTATTCCCTGTGTGAAAGGAGCTCGAGTTGAAAAATTGGGGCGTTTTTTAAGTATTTAATTTTAGAAGCAAACCGAACATGGCAATATAATGATAATATTATGTTGATGTTGACTATGTCTAGTTTATGGTTAGTACAGATTAGTCGGTTATCAAATGTCAATTCTTGGAACTAATTAATGTCCAGTTATTAGCTATTGGCAATTGTCGGTGTCTGTCAGTGGCCAGTGGTTGACCTCCCAAATTTACGCAGTTAATCCCAAAATTTGTACTTTTCCTTTTCCAGCGTTGGTTTTACTTAGTCGGTTTGCATTCCACGGATGCCTACTGAAATAATGAATAAAACATTCATATAAAACGTTTTTTTAAGTTTGATATTTTTATTTCTCATAAGCTATCCTTTTTATGCCGTAATAGCCCGAACACTTTTGTATGCATTGCTCTTCTAAAACTTCAACAGATATTGTACAAAACAACTGGGTATAGGTCGTAGGTGACAGGTGTGTTGTGTGTTCAATGTGATCAACCGAATGAGGGCAGAATTGATATGAAGGATAATCACCCAGCCCTGGTTCCTTTGTAATTGTGTTCGTGCTAGGTCGTCCGAGTGTTGGATATGAATGAATAATTGAAAGTGAGAGGAAGGATTAAGTAGAGGTACACGGTCGTGATGTTTGGACGAGTACACACGCTCACTCCTTACAAAATTCTGTTTTTAGTGACCAAGGATTCCTTGTCATCTTTGCCACCCCAAGACCAAGACGTTCTACTCTACTCATATTATTATTTTTTATGAGGATTTCATGAGCAGGGGTTAGGTATAAGAATTGTGCATAGGCAAGACACTTAAGCTGCGCAGGCTAAGATTTTTATTGTAAAGCTCCCTCGGGAAGGCCTTGGTGGATGTAAAATTCTTATATCAGAATTGGATTCTATTTTTAGGGAATTAGAATGTATGCGGCATTGTCTACTCCTACTACTTCTGCATTTCAAAGTCTATGCGGCACTGGGAATGCAGCAATGCAAGCAAGAAGTAGAGACAGGGTGTTTTGTAATTGTTGGATTTTATGAGATCTTGCTGAATGGAATGAGCTAAGGATACACCTACCCATGCTGCATTTACTTTAGGCTACGTTATTTAACCTTAATATTTTGCGTACATTACATTGCTCTCCCTTGTTAGGACTGCAGCACCCATAAACTAGCAATGCCACCCAGTAACGTTTTATTAGTTTAAGCATTAATGAGTAATAGTAGTTAAAAAAGAAAAAATGAAGAGTTTACTTGAAATATTGTCAAGGAACAGAATCCATGAATCTAATGGAAACATGCTTCTACTAGATCTCTATGAGAATTTCACAATCCTAGTTTTAACGGTTTCACTGCGGATTGTGAAAATGCACGATCATTCAAATTAAAATGTTGGTCTACTCAATTTTTAATTCATTTCCCTTCTCATTTTCCAGATATCAGTCGAATGAAAATTAGGGTAATTGAAACGCCTAAAAGAAGTTCAAAGATTTAAACCACAGTGCCGTGACTCATGGTGCGTGAACGAGTACCGGTCGCGATGGATGGATGGCGAATAGTTCCTGGAACACCGTCTACATTGCTTCTACCCTTTGTCCATTCCGTGGAACAGTGCTCACCTGTCAAAAATAATGTGACGTCTACTCCCGTGTCTTGTAGCCAAATACATCAGCTTCAACACCGGAATGGGAGTTTGGAGTTGAACATTGGGTGAGTATTATTTATGAACTGTCAAGGGAGTTTTGTACTTGCGTGTTGTACCCAAAAGTCTCCTCACAATTACATATCTATTTCCTCACCATATACCCAAATTACTAAAAGCAGCACACAAGGGTCATTTTGTTACTTGAACCAGTGTGGTTAAAACAAATTTGGAGAAATAATTCTAAAATATTTTCTGGCTGTTTTAACTGGAAGTGGGGTGACTCGTTTTTGCCATACTATGCCTTTACCCTACCACAAGGCGTGACCACATGCATCCATAAATTTTCATTTAGTGTTTGGAGGAAATTGTCTGGAAGCAATGTTTGGATCATTGGCTGAGAAAGAAACTCCAAATTGCTCCAGATTACAGATTGTTCCTTGCTGGTTCCACACCAATTTTTGTCCACAGATTATAAAACTCTGTATTGACCGATGGTGATGGCTTGTGACTTGGAAGCATTATCAACAAAATATTTATTTACTAATGCTTTACTGTTTCCGATAGTCACTGTTTATGTTCCGGAAAAGTCACCTAGTTCATTGGAGCAATTTTGGGCTTCCTATTTACTAGTATTACTCAAAAATGTGCCGGCCTTGTGATTCAGACATAAACATAATGTTTAGGGTTCGTGGGCTTACATAATTTCTTGCTCTGTATAGAATATGTAGGAGTCAGTTTATGGTTGACTGTCAAGGAAATCCTTTTGTTGTAGAACTACTCATTATTGTGTCTATACTCTGCTCTGATTCATCTTGCATTACTCCCGATTCGTTCAGGCCACCAGTTTGTAATCGTAATAAAAGGAAGGAAGTGCAACGCATTGTATTTAAAGTTTTGGTCCGTCAACTTCCACTTCACACCACTACTTGTTTTTAGGTCGAGTAGACATGCTGTTGAGGTTTAAGGGATGGGCTGGGCTGCTGGGTATACCCACCTACTACCTAACCTACACGTTATACTTCATTTCCTCTACTACACAGCCATTGTTGTTATCTTCGCTTTCTTAATTACTATTATTATTGTGAAAAGCTCTTTCTTTATCGTTTCCGGCCGGCTGGGCGGCAGACGCTTAAAACTTTGAGTTTAAGACAGACAGGTGGGTTGTTGGGTTGAAGCAATTATCAGCTTTCACTAATTCACTTTATTTCTTAAGATGCAGGATGGCCGGTAATGCGGAATGAATTGGCAAAGAGAGGTTTGAGCACGTTGGAATTTGAATGCGCCACGGCAAAGCTTAGGATTATGCATCTTGTGCATATACAAATTAATTTTCAGAACAAGTGCATGGTTCGGTTTAGTCGTGCAAGATGCAAGACATTGTTTCTATGAATTCCATTGGCCTTACTTCGATTAAATTTTTGAGTAAGTTTACAGTCTTGAGCATTTAAACTAGGGGTGCGATATGTGCCGAAATTAGGGTATCATGCTCAGGGGGGTACATGTTTCTAAATATAAGAGTTAGGTCAGTAACAGAGAATATCGTTTTGCAGCTTGTGTCAGCTAAATTCCAGGTCTTCGACTTCGACTCCACTAGCTTACTCAGCTTTTAAAATTAAACAATGAAAGACTTAAGGCGCTCAATGAGATCATGTTTATTTCAGCTTGATTTTGACTCAGTTACTTGTTACTGCATCAAAATTTTTGCTAGCACTAAAATATATCCTCACATTTACAAGAAATGCTGGCTAAAATTTGAGTTGGAAGTTGGAGTTGAACTGATTGAGTGCTTAGTAAATAGTTGCTTATTTCCGATCCTAATCACAGTTTGGCACGTGTTAAAATGATTCAAAGGAAAATAAATTTTTAGTCATACGGTTTTAGGCGAATGCATCTACTTTTCGTTCGAAGTCGGACATTCCTTCTTTCCATGGATCATGAATCCAGTAATCCAGTTTTATGTATATTCAGCGCAAAGTAGTATTAGCGATAGCAGGAGTACATGGCATTTGGAACCATCGATTCGTGCTGACTTTGTCCTAGAGAATATCAATGTCGATTCTATTATAAAAGTGAAGTTTGTTCGTTGAATGAAGTTGGCGGATGGATCTGGGAGTTACATGTTTCTAGTTTCTTGCAAAGTGAGAATTTGCTGTATTGCTTTGTAGTGTGCAATGCAATAGTTTGAATGACATGCTGTTGCCACATGCACGCCAGACTCGAATTCAACTAGTGTTGGATAAAATCTAATCCTATGCATTCAGCCCAATTAAATAATTTACATGCTCCGTCTCCGTTTGTACTGCTCTGTGTCGCCAGGGATTTGAGTTGACTTTTCTGCTTAGTTGGTCAAGAGCAAGTGTGAATCAAGCCACAATCTCAGCATTTAACATGGACTAGAGTTGAGACGAAGGTTTTGGCTTTTTTTGTTTGCCAGCCTTTAGTTTAAGAATTGCCTTTGATTACTGTCAATTGTTACGGACCTACTTGAATAAATTGAGTCAATTTAAAATTTACTCCAGTTAGACTCCCCCTTCTCTTCAAACTAAAGCGTTCAGCTTCAGAGTGCCAGACATGAATTGCTGTATGCTCATTTGATTCAGAGCCGTATTTCTAGCGGATTCTAAAGATTTTACTGCTTTACTGATCATTAGACCTTGGACGATGAGTCACATAGCAGTACTTATTACAAGCTTTAAGCTGTTACTTAACGTTTGGCTACCAAATATTTGCCTAAGCACGTGTATACTTTCATTAGACAGGCGACAGATTTTGATGGGAATACTCAACACTTCCAAGATTCTCTATTCTCAGAAGAGACGAGCTTCCATTGTTCCCCTAATGACACCAAAAGCGATAAAGCTTCTAATTAATATTCAGTTGGTATATAATTAGTTGTTGCACCTACTGCCATTCCTCTTACAATGCCAAGCGTAAGCCTTGCTCTTTTGTCTATGGACGTATGAGCATGAGCGGATTTAGGATTTGCAGTTTATATGGTTACTCAAGGTAAGGTAAGGATGTGATGTGAAGTGTTTTAATTAAAAAATCAAATCAAAGTTTTCCACAGTTCACGTGCATGCAACATGCTAGTTAGTGGTTAGTTGCAATACATATAACTTATGTTGTCTTCCTCGTTTGCATTTGCTCTTTCCCAGCCGTATAGTGCATGTTTTTACTTCGTAGACAAATTCTTGCTACAATGGGAAATTCTTTTTGCAAGTCCTATGCAAGGCACTCCCTGTGTAATTTTGATTACGTAACAATGGAAGGTGAAGGAGAGGTGATTCGGTTTTAATAGCAAAGAGAACTTGATTCTCTTTTAAACAATGAAGTTATAGATTTCAGCATATAGGAAACGTTAGTCTTATTTGGCCCATTGGTGTTGGGATATATCACCCACTTCCATATTCGGAGGATTTGCTTTGGTGCTGACCGAGATGAACAAGAAGGTCATTTAATAGATAACGTGAATGGAAATGCTCATTTGGTATTTCTTGCTTTGCAAGACCTGCTAGGTGGGTTTTTTTTTATTGTTTTATTAAAGTCTTGAAGGCACCGACGCAAAGGGGAGGTCACTTTCTGATGACGTCATTCTTTGTAAGAATGAGCCATACACTACGCAATAGTAAAACATTTGAGCACAATGCAAACTGTAAAGCGCAAGAGCAGAATATAATTGTGTAGGATGAAGTTCCACTTCACACACTCAAAATTAAAGTTGATCATGAGCAGTTTGAATTTTTTGAAGATCTTTATGCAAGAAATACATTGTGCATGGGAAGGTGGAAAACAAGGCAGTCATATTTTAATTTTGACATGACGTCAGGGCGTGGCAAAATTTATGCAACGGTTAATTTCTGCGGCCGGATTAAACCGTTTACATTTTAAAGGCTGAGTTTCGGAATTCCAAGATATCCGTCTTTGACATCCTAGCAGGGCTTCATACAGAATTAAATCAAATCTCATTACATTTAGTAATTAACTCAAGGCTGGTTTTCGTGAACACATCTTTGTTAAGAAGCAGAATTATAAGTAATTGGATTTGTTTCAAAATTGAAGTTGTTTGGAATAAGAGTAAGGGGAAGAGTTAACTTGCATTGACATATTAATAATAAATGTTGACATCATGATAAGCGAAGGCCCAAACTTTTCCAATTCAACGTGAATGTTTCTAAAAGTCCACATCCATTAAGGTTAAAACTTATTTATGTGGACATGAGCCTGTGTCGTCTAAGGTCGCGTGCTTTTGATGACGTCCACCCACCCCGAATATGAATATCGAACATATATTCAGTAAAACTAGTCTACTGAGCTGGTACACACGAAAAAACGAGAACACGGGCGCAATCACGACATGTACTTTACCTAATTGCAGTCTCAATTTCAGAAATCCATTCTACGTTTTTAGTAGACAAAACAGTATACCTATTTGTATTGACTTTGGACTTGGATTTGCAGACATGAAATATAATACCGCCTGCAGCCTGCATGTGTTGAATCTGCAAGTCCAGTATCACATATGGACGAAGGATTCAATTTCACTTATATTTGACCTCTAGGATTTGACTGGAATTGCATTTGCTAAATTGGAATTTGGCTTATGGTTTGGGTGTGGCCCTCTTTTAGCAAGCCTCGCGAATGGAATGTGGGGTTTTGTCTTGGTGGGCGGCTATCGTTTAGCATTGACATGACTCGGAGAATATCTGTATGTATACATATACATTTTCACAATACCTTGATCAGGTCAAGGCCCATTTACCATCGTATTAGAGTTAGCTAGACTACGTGACGTCAATTCATATTCCGAAAGGGTTGATGAGTAGATTCAGTCACTCTGATTAGATTTATTGCCTTGAATATATGGAAATTAAAGTCAAGTGTAGATTCTAAGTCCTAAGGCTACCACCACGAGAGCAATAAATAATTTACATTACATTTACTTGAAAAATATACAGAACTTGGTGAAAGCCTTGCAATAATTTTGTGGGTGAAAGTCAGCAAGTAAGGTTGTTAGTTGGCATTCAATTATTCCGGTGTTTCACTTTCTCCGTCTTCCATTTTATTTCCGTCGCTTCCGAGAACTATTGCGACTCATTGTGCTGTGAAAATCCGAAAACAACGCAGTTGTGGAGCAGCATATTAAAAATTAAAACTGAAGTGGAAGAAACTCCCACTTCATCCCTTTACTATTGCTTGGAGTAGCATGATATTATAGGGTATAGACGAGTTTAACATGGTCTTTAGGGCAAACTTTTAGGGAATTCAGTTGCTTTGGTTTTATTTGTAGGTGGTGGAAATGGGTTATGTACCCTGTCTTGTCTTGTCGTCAACCAATAACAAACTTCTATGTAATTTGCAAAATATCGATCTAATATGAGCAGAACTAAATATTTAAATAGAACCAAATGGTTTGTTTGTCCTTAAAAGTTTGTATTGGCTGAGGTGTCCTCGACTACCTTTCAACTCAACCTTGTGCACGCTTTTTTTGTTCCATCCTGGATTAACATGATTTATTCAGTGTGACAAGGAATAAAATATTAATTTGACAATTTCTACGATGTAAATTTACACCTGTAGTGTTTAATTATTTAACAAGAAGTTTGTCAGTGCTTTGCCTCGTTACAGTATACTAGTAGCTGTTGTATTGAAACATGTTGTTTGTAAAAACGAATTGCACAATTTTTGTAATGTTGTTTGGTAGCTTATGGTGTTACAATGTGAGTTCTTACACATGAGTTAAATTTATACATTTTAATTCGCATTGGTAACCACGCACGTGTAGTACAAAAATCCGTTGAGTTGCGCTTATCAACAACCCTTGTCATTGTTTGACTATTAATTTAGGAAAGGCGAAGGATGTCTGAATTATGTGATGAATTTGTATTTGCGAAGTCGCATCATATCACCAAACTCTGAAATCTGTCAAAAGTCAAACAAACCACTCAGCTTTTATTTGACATGCTCAATGCTCAGTATACTTGTCTACTCTGTAGCATTAGGAAGGATAAGGATAATCAAATTCACCAAGACCAATATTTGTTTGTTTGGTGGGAATTTCTGGCTTTTTGTTACAAAAAAGGGTCGAGGATGACTGCACTGAATTTACATTTAGTTTCCATTCAATCGTAAGTGGGCCTTGTTTGTACAACTGAAATGGGTGAATTGGTTACTTTGTGAAAGACATCTGGTTGACTATTCATCTCCTTCGAGAACTTGCAGTCACCATTAAGGGTATGATGGACGGAGAACACTTGATAAGTATTAACTGAATGAAGGATGAGTGTGAATGGATGCATGTGGCGGTGAAATGACACAGTCCCCGGCTATTTGTATAGAGAGTGTGAGTTCTGGAATTTTAAATTTTGGTTGTGTCAGTCGTCAGTTATTTCCGCTTCAAAGAAATCTTTGAAATGGTGGTAAGGACTTTGAATACTCACCCTTTACTCAAACATTTGTGGAATGTCCGACTTGAAGTAATCTCTTGACACTGGAAATCCATTGGACGCATTTCTCGGTAATGCCTGGCTATTTTCAAATCTCAGAAGGAGCTAATGGATTGTAAATTCCTTCTCCGCCAGCCGGTTGGATGAGTGGACTGGATTTTAAATTTGATCTTTTAAAGCAACAGACAGGCGTAATCTTCCATGGAGTTTTTACGCATGCTGAGTGATTGGATTGTTGACGATATTTTTCAGGGTTTGAAATGTGGAAAGTCTAACGGTTGGCTGCAGTTATTTGAGCTCAACTGATTTGGAGAGATGGAGTTTAGGGTCTTCGGTTTTCTAAATGCCATTCTGCTTCAGAGGAAATTGTGACTCGTGTTCTTGTCAACGCATGTGATTTAACATTGAAGGAATGCTCGCGATGATTATGCATAGATTGGTTTTTATAAAAGTTAGATTATAGCAAGATGGTCGAAAGAAAAACGAAAGCAAAAGCAATGAAGATGTTGCCTCTTGTTTGCCAAGAGAGAGTTGACACTGAGAGTGACACATACAATACAACATGGAAGTGGTTGGGATAGGTGAAGAGCCAAGGAAAAGTGAGAATTTTTTTTAAAAACTTCTAAAAATCACTCAACGAAGCACGACATCAGTAATGGAACGCAACACCATATGGGTCTTAAATCTCGCTTCCATTATTCCGAACTAGGGAGCTCAAACCTTCTCCCCCTCCCCCGACATCAATCTTTGTAAAGATTAAAAGGAGTTTCGAGCCTCTTGTTATCTCCACGTGCAGGTACTTTGTACCTAATAAATCCAAAGTTATCACTAAAGGAAAACCCACATCCATGCGGGCGCGGATGATTCCCAGAGATGAGTGGATGAGACTGAAGCTGAAGTTAAATGTCAGACTATTAATCCAAATCTGGAAGGAAATAATGAAGATACTTGAAAAGGAGGGAACGAGCTCTCCGCTTCCCTAGTCTGCTGTTTCCGAGTTCCAGCCTTGTTAAATTTTATATGGTTTGTGATGATATATGTGAGTGGAATCTAGAAAACATGGAATTCTATTTTGAGGATAGACTAAGAACACCTGGGTTGAGCTCATTTCTTGTAAACTTTGAAGGTTGGTTGGTTCTACATCCTTTTAGTATAAGATGTGCCTTTGAATTATTCTAGAATGGCAGCAACTGTTCAAGTTTAGACTAACGATCTATTTTTATCTTGACTTTCACCATCACTCCGGTTTTTATTGATTAGGGGAATCATCATCCAAGAGGAAAGGTTGTTCAGATATTTTGAGAAGTGCATTTAGATTGACCGTGACATTTGGAAACTGAAACTGTGTGGGTTTGCCTGGCAATGTATTTAGTTGCTGACTGCATGTGCATGGTATATGATTACGCGGGGCGGGGCCCGCCCTTTCAGATCATTTCCAAAGAAAATAGTTCATTTTCTAAAGATACGCTATAGCGAATGTAGGCTTTGACATTGGGATACCCGGGTTGTCAGTGTCAGCCTCATTCCATTTGAGCCTTCTACTTTTCATTTGCAACAGTAATTTCACGCCTCGTTAACTTTTGCATTCTTAAACCAAGCGTTCAGCGCCAATCAAATAAATAAGTTTTGGCTCTGAGCGGTTGAGACGAAAGCGAAGAGAAAGTAATGGGCTGGAATGGAAGAGGAAAGGAAAGAAAGTGTTACTGACGGCAGTGGTTGGTTGAGAAAGTAGATGTTTCTAGACAGGAATGGGTGGACTGGACAAACAGACATACAAATTCCTTCCCCGTCTCAAAATAAAAGGATAGAAAGAAAGAGAAGGGAAATGGAGAACTTAATTGCGCAGACCGGCAGTTTTTGTTTGTTTACTAGAGAGTGGGGAGTGTGACGTAAATCTGGTGTGAGGAAAGAGTTAATAAAATTTTATTTATTTAGTATATAATCTTAAGGGTATAAAAGGAGACGATGATTATGCCACGAAACCTGGCTCTCCCGTGCGGAATTAGTAGATTTTGTAATAGGGTTGGGAGCTGAAGCATGAAAGGTTTCCCAACTAGTCGATAATTTTGCTTTCGGTAATGAAGGCTGGGTAAACGAGTGAGACTGGAGTTACAAAAATACTGCAGATATGAAAATGAAGGGCTGTTGGCCCCATTTATAGCTTGAGTCCGACGTGACTCATGAAACCGAATGGTAGAATGCTTTAAACATAATTAGAACCATATGGTAGAAAGACAACTTTTGATTGGGTCCAGAAAGTATCGACTTTAAGCCGAAAAGTTTTTATCATTGTACTCTAAAGTTTTTTTAAGCACCGCAACAAGATTTTAAATTTCTGTGGCTGTATTTTTACACCGTGTGGGTTGAAAATGTTGAAATACTTTATTACAGTACTAAGTGGAGAAAAGGAAGGCCAAGTGGGTGGCAAGGACGGGTGTCACGGAAATGCCGTTTTAATTTCAGGCAGGAACTCCTCGAACTGAACATTTAAAAATGGATTTGATGCGGACTCTTGGCAAAGAAGGAAAGGGAGTTTTACACTCAACCTGCTCCATGCCACACTGATCTACTCTAGATATCAGACAAATTGTGAAACGGCGTTCTCGACATTCCTAAAGACACGCGAAAGATTTATTGTTGAAACCAGGCACGTCCGCGTCCATTTGATTCTAATCGTGCCAGCATGGGATGGAATATTTCTTCGAGCACGGCAAATGCATGTGGTTACTCAACAGCCCAACGTATCCCAAGACATTTGAACCGAATCCAAGACCAACTTTAATTTAAAAGATTTTTTCCCCTTGGTTTTCCTACTTTACGCCGACTTTTTGTCTCATTCATTATTTGCTGCTCACTCCGACGATTGGCCTTTCATTTATGTTCTGTCCTTGCTTGGCGATTGCAAGTGTATGTAGTAACACGTTTCAGATGTGGGTTTTTGGGATGAACAAGTTTCTGGTCGAACCGAAAAGACTTGTTTGTTTTGTTTAAGTATTTATTCAGGGGAACCTTTCGTTGGGAGTTTGGACAATTTAAGTCAGCTCTAACCTTGCTTGGAAGTCTTGTCCAAAATAGGTTCGTGTGGCAGGGCGTGGGCGGTGGTTTGACATTTTGAAAGAAGATTGTTATTTAGAGTTGAATCGGTATTAAGTTTTGCCCGCTTTTGTATGACCTTGGTTTTGGGTTGTATAATTATCTTTGACGGATTGCATATTGTTTTTCTGGTTTATTTTAAGAGTAAGTTATGTCAACTCGCACGTGTTTGTGTGGAAATAGCGTGTATTCTATTTTGGTTGGGGGTATGATTAAACAAGTAGAGTTAAAGTACTCCACACACCCGGCGTTCTACTTCGTGGGAAGAGATAAGAACTTCTGTTTAATTAATTTTTTTAACATTCCAGAATGCTGATGTACAAGTGTACGATTTTCAATGCATTGTAATTATTCTTCATCCATCCATGTGGCATGTGGGAATTATAGTTGGTAAACCGAATGATGCACATTTAATTTTAATTAAATTGGCTAGTCCAAAATTGCTGGAAGGAAATTTGTTGCGAGAAGGTCAATGCGAAGGGTAAAACGTGAATTTTTTGCGGCATGGCACCTTTGACTTTGAAAGTACAATGAGTATGTGAACGGGAAATGTGGTAATGTACATGGTGTTAGCCAAAAATGACTAGCTCGGAGCTCAGGGAATTGCGTGATTTCCTCCACATTTACAGAATAGTAACTTTTGTGCCAAAGTGAAAAAAATTGAGTTGGAATTTCTTTAATGCGAACTATAAACTGGTTTGTCCTAACTCAAAGTTAAGTGCTATGTGCGAGCATTAAAATATTATTTATGCGAACGCAATGGGAACGATCCCCACTCTGCTATGCCCGCTGGTTTGGAATGTTTGTATTCAATGATTCAAGTTCGAAAGGTTGACAAAATGACTGACAATTGTGGCGAGGAATGAGTGAAGTGTGTTATTGAGCCTGATTAAAGGTTTAATCCATTACCGTATCGGTGCATCCGCCATTTGTATCATCGTGCAGTTTTTACTTGGATAACATTAGCATTTTGGTCAAAGCGCACATGTATTTCGCTTCTCATAGCCGCTGTCATTACAAAATTTTAGTTTTACGGCTATCGAAATTTTGTTTTATTGTAGCTTTGTCCTCATAAATGTTGGATTGTTATTATTGTTAACTTCAAACTAGCAGGTGCTGAAGCCCAAATTTGGACTTAGATTTCATATCAGTAGTGGGTCACAAATGAGTCCAAGACTTCTCTTGTCTGACGTAGGTAGATTTTTAGGGGCGCTTAACATTAATTCATAGGCTTTAAACATGGTTACGTTAACTTGCTAAATTGATTTTATACGGTATGTTCCACTCGAAGAGAAGAGGTAACCACTAAATGCCGGTAATGAACCCTAATGGTTGTATTTAAAAGATTCTCTCACTGCACTTTGTATCCATCTTTATCACGCTGGTTTGCTAGTACGTGAATCCTGTATTTACATGCCCATACACACCTGCATCATAGAATGGACTTGGCCTCATCTTTTGTATGCAAATCTACCATGCACAGATGGATTCCTTAGATAAAAGAGTAGAACGAAATGATTACATTAATTTTTACCTTCGTAATCGTAGAGGACACCCACCTAACACACCCTGATTATAATTTTCAAAAATCTTTTGCTCTTCAAAATCATAAATCGGAAAGGCTATTTTGGTCGAATACAACGTGGCATCCAGAATAGGTCAACTTCAAGTGCATGTAAAGGGAGTGGAAGGAAGTATTTCTTGGATTTTGCAGTTGACGTGTTTGCCTTGACGAGCACAGGGAAATGGAAATTATGTTAATGTGTGTGTATGTTTAGGGAACGGAAGTATTGAAGCCTAGTGATTGTCGTTTAGATTTTAGGTAATATTTAGCATTACCAAGTGCGCAGTTCACAAGAATATGGCTTCATTACGTACTGGGTTCATCACTGCTAACGAGGGAAGTACCCGTGCTGCAACTCTTGGATTTGGCTGAAACTTTGTCCACACCTTACCCTTGTGTAGAAACAATGTTTCACCAAGTGTCCGATCCCACTACTCAATTTTCGAATTTAGCCGAATTTTTTAAATTTGAGTCAAAATATTTTACATGGGT
>JAAXYW010000222.1:0-49415 GCA_036851895.1 Orthonychiurus folsomi
ACGGATCCCCCGCCAAATTCATCGCATCCAGCCGCACCACACGACACTGTTGACTTTCCGTTTAACAAACTCCGTATTTCCTTTCCTCTATGTTTATTTAATAGTTCATCTCAACGCAGCTTGCCTCCTTTTCCCCATATTTTAATTTTAATATGGATCCCAAGAATATGAAGGGAGTTTAGTTCCATTTCCCTTTATAAAAATGGATTTTGGAGACCAAGGCATGAAAATTGAACTGAATCCTAATGCCGTGCCGTGCCGTGGCCGTGTCGTCCGTCAGGATACTTAATGCTGTGCAAACATACGGCGGCTCTGTGCCGTGGCCGTGGCGGTTAAACACACACCACACATCCAGCCACAGCCACCTCAATCATTTTTCTATCATCGATTACATTGTAAAAACCAACAAAAACTAATGGTGAAAGTCAACTGGGACTGAAGGTGCTTGGTAGCTAGTAGCTAGGTATGTGTGGGATGTCCCGCTGTGCCGTGCATGACCGTCCTGGATGGATGTGACATAAAATACTAATAATACATTACACCCACGACCCCCAATGACGATGACTCCAGTCGCCAACTCATTTTGTGTCCAACTCAATCCAACCAAAACCACATCACATTTGGATTAATACAAACTCGTAATGCTCCATTAAGAACAGGGATAGGATTTAACTTTGTCCACCCACGTACGAAGTGAATGAAATTTAATAGAGTAAAGTGACGATGTGCCTTACGGCGAAATACAGCACGACACCTCACCTCATTTGATTCAAAATTTGCATTTCCATAAGGTTGATGGATCTCGTCCCGTGTCCCACTCCCAACAATGGAGATGACAAAAGACAAGTAATTATGAGAGGATTAAGAGCAAAATACGCTTGATCCTTGGGGCCTTTGCAACAAAATTAACATTAGTTTGCTGTGGGATAATGTCAAATGAATGAAAGATGCTTTATGTATGACGTAAATGCAAGTTGCAAAGTTCAATAGTCGCCCTCGCCTGGCTTAAGTTATTTTGCCTTTGATTGACAGGTTTTATAATTATTTTCCATCCACCGTGTCACTGCACGGCGTCATGGCGTGACATTCAAATCCCGCCGCGCTTAGCTTATGATGAGCAGCGAATTTTTGGACGAAAATAATGAAGAAATTGCAAAGGAAAATATGTAATAGAGCGGAGGAAGCAGCCACCCCCATATTTCATGCTGGCCCGGTTCTTAATGGAATAAATAATTAACATAAAAGTCAATGGAATGCAAATGTACACAAATGGGATGCAAATGCATCCGAAACTCGGCTCCGTCTTAATCTCATTTGAGACACGGCACGGCACGGGCATTTAATCTTGGACTAAAAAGTGTATGTATGTACCAGTAAGTAGGAGTTGCGATATTGTATTGTACGAAGAATACGTACGTATAATTTCCTTCAAGATGTTCATTTTTATTTTCATTCGGAAAAAATGTGTTACCGGGCTCATAACGTCTTCCTTTCTTACACCACATGGCATGACATTCAAGAAAGTTGTTTTTCTTTCTGGCTTTGCAATCATCATCAGTCGCGGTGGATGGTGGACGACTTTTCCGCACTTCCCACTGTAAGAATTCATTAGGAGGACACGGAATGGAGCCACTCCGACGGACGCGTACATGACGCGAGTGTTCCAGATTGTGGAGCGATCAATCTCGTGGGATAATTTAAAGTCACAGTCCAATGAAATCCCCGCATTTCCCTCATTCAAGTCCTTCTCCACAAATGACTAGCCAATTACGAAAAGTTGGCGGAAGTCGGGGACATTGGGAATGGACTCGAATAAAAAATAACATGCCAAGTGTCGGGGGATGGAGTATAAAAGGAATGATTAATCTTTCCCGACGAACGAACGACACAACAAGGAAGAGTTGACTTGGCGGGGAGTTACGTACGAAGGAATGGTGAGGTAACAAACACAAATTTTGGCTTTTACACCGGAAGACGTGGGTCATTGCCGGGATTCACGATCAAAGCTACAACTACTACCTACGTACGGATGCTATGCTGTGCTTTAAAATCCTAAAACTTTATTTGAAGTAAATTTGCAATCTTTTAGGAAAGGTTCGCAAACATAGATTCATTAAATAATTCATTGAGATGCGATATGCGATACACTTCTGATGCGTCTGGCACACTCGCACACATAGGATACCGGATAATCCGGAAAAGGAAAGTAAGAAGTACAGTGACACACATGGACAAAATGGACATCCATTTTTTATTCCTTTGACCTGCCTGAAGGAATTGCCGTTGCCGCGGGTCCAATTGGGTGGAATGCGGAGATAAGGCAATTACATTGGAAAACGTATCACCGGAGTGAAGTAATGGTACCGGAACGGAACGTGTTTCGTTTCCCGCCCCTCCGCTCTGCTTTCTTCCCCTCAGCCTCCATACCAATAGAGGGAAAACGTCGTAGTAAAGTACATTAGAACAGAGCCTTCCTACTACTGCTTTTGGGTTTCCTATCTTCCTTCGTCCCGCCATGAGCTAAATGAGAACACATGGAGGGATTTAGCAATTAGTGATGTAACCATTTACCGGTCTCTCCTCTTTGATCTTGTGTACGAATGGTGGATGGGGATTTTATCCTTCCGACTCCGTTGTTGTGTGTATTTGATTTTCTTGCACCTGGGATTCCTGGAGGGATTTCCAACCCTTAAATTGAGATTAACGTTGGAGGTTTGGCCATGTAATAGATATGGTCTATGTTTTCAAAGAGAAAGAGAAAAAGTAGGGCTCCAAAATCTTGTAAACTGTTATTGCAGTGGAGGGAAGAGTTTTATTTTGGTACTTAAATTGTCATCCCTAACAATCACTGTAATCCACATTTCACAATTACTTTAATTTATAAGTATTTTATAGCAATTACCAAGGATTACAAATATAAGTTAAAAAGAAGGGTAGCAGAGCTTGTACCAATTACCTGGGATTCCAACAATGTGACTCCAATGTCTGTAGTAATTCAAATATAGGCTGCACAATTTGGAATGAAACATAGTGGAATTACAAAAATCCTACCCTATTTGTGAATTTTTTAAAACAGAAATTCTGGATTTTCAACAGCATCAAGTGTTCCATGAATCACCATACTTGAGTTGACTAAGTAGAAGCTCGTGTACTTGTCATAGTGCTTTAAGCCAGAGCTTATCATCAGCTTAGAGAGGGATTATTAAAAATGAGGGCCATATAAACTCGTCAAGGTGCGTCAGATGGGCTCATAAAAATTTGTATGGATGAAAAGAAGCTTGGCGGGATTCGGGGGGCACTCACGGGCAATCCCTGCGTGTATGGTTTATAAAACAAATGCTCTGCCGTCCAATCCCTGTTAGTTCCTTTACAATTTCATATTGATCATCTTTCTACCCACGCTATTCTTGTTGCCAATATGCATAGATTTTATCCTAACACATGATACGTACGTATACCGTACGTACGTACGCCCGTAGTAAAGAACCTGTCTATTCTGATGCACGGACGGATCCATAATGTACAAGTAGAGCCTCAAATCACTCCATATTACAAGACTGCACTGGATTTTGGACTGGATTGGGGGGAACTTTCAGCTCCACTCCTTTTCCCTTTGAAAGAATCTTATCCCCTCAGCCAACGCAAATTTGATCAATTTCCTATAGTCTAGTTCCACTTACTCACTTTGGATATGGCCATGTTACATCTTGGGTTACAAAATGCATGCATGCAAAGGGAAAAGGTCCCGTTCGTTTCGACCAAGTAATATGTTTTTACCCTGGAGTGAAAGCTGAGGATCCATCCGTATAACATTCAACGGATTTCCTTTTTAAGGGGAAAGCATTTTCTTTATTGAAACAATCAAAGTCTATCCATTTGTGGAGGAGGATGGACGGGGACGGGAAAGGAAAATAAATGGAGAAGATCCCATCTAATGAAGTTGCAGACTTGTTTACTGCACTGACTCAATGGGAAAAGAAGGGCAAAGTATTTCATTAGTTGAATGTTTGAAACTTTAAGTTTTGGGCTTTCGCAATTTCACAGTTTAGAAATGGAATTTCATAATATTAAAATCTTCAATGGAATGGAACATAATGAAGTTCCAAGGCGGTTTATTCAAAAGGACGACCTCCCGGAGAGTCGTAAATCTTGGCGGCGGCATACCTTAAATTCCCATCTGGTCCGACACGGAAAATTGAATTACTTTCTACGTTGATTGAAAAGATTAAAGGCGGTGACATTCCAAGGCAGGCGGAGACAATCCTGGTCTCCTGCTCTAGTCCAGGATGATGAAACTTTGTAACAGGTTTGAAAAATAAATAGAAAAGTTAGGATTTACATTCACAATTTAACTCCGTGTTCGTGCTGAGCGGGTGAAGTCAGATACACCCCCATTCGTCCCTGTCAATTGAGAAGAGACTCGAATCCGTCCCAGACCTTCACTTTAAGTTGCCCACTTCACTCGTGTCAAATATTTTAATGTCAGCCTAGGGGAAATTACTTGAGACGGAAACCCCCTTCAATTTATGCATCATATACTATTCACGCAAATGGGAAGTTAGCTGGGAAAAGAATTCCCTACAGATTATTCCTCGGAGTCTTTCTTATTCACAACCATCCCCATCAACCTCATTTCGTATTTCAAAGAATGAATTCTTTTTTATTCATAATTTTATCATAGGAAAGAAAACGGGATGGGCTGACAGTTGGGATGGGACTGAGCCGCCTGTCTCCGCCTGCCTGCTTGTGTGCATTCATATCAAATCCTTTTTCTCCCGCCTCCGCATTTTGAAACAATGGTGTCAACTGAATCCTTGGAATGTTAAACGCTCCGTCACCAAGATCTCTGGTTCGGTTATCACTTTTCCAGAAAATAGCTTTTTTCCTCTCAAATTTGTGGATACCGGTGTGGTGGGATATGCCGTATATTTGAACCACATGTGGCTTAGCCGGGTCCATACCACAATAAGACGCCGTTTACGCGGCGGAATACGTGAAGATTATTTTCCCCGAGAATTGTCAGACGTAGACAACCACTGGCAAACCTGAGTTGAAAATTGTGCGTTTGAAGACAAGAGGAGACGAAGTATTTGTGCTTTATATTGCAGTGAATAATTGGAGTCCCTTGAGGAACTTGAGAGACTTTAGCTTTTCACGCCGTGCCACAAGAGGGGAACCTCAGGTGTTTCGCCTGACTCCGTCTTCACTTTCTCATTGATTTTCCCTCCACGAATGTCAAATTGTGAAGAAAACCAGGGAGAATAAAACGACACGAAGGGAGTCAGTCCCTGAGCCCACCCCATCATGAATGAGGAGTTGAGAGTGGGATGGCAGGACTGTGAGTGATTCCTTTAGCTTCTTTTTATGTTCCGTACACTCATCCTTACGAGGAATACGTCGGAGAAAACTGTAAAAAAGTTCCAATTCTTTCTTAGGGCTTTGTAGCTTCCGCGTGTGTGGTACGAGCATTACTTATTCATTTTGAAGGATCCCTTTCTCCGCTACGCTGATTGTCCCGACCTTTTTCATATTTCCCAAGGACTCATAACCAAGAGATGAAACAGCTAATCTTTCCCATTCAGGATTCGGGTTCTGGACTCGTTGTGTGGATGGGGATTGCTCCCACCTAATGACACTCCTGTCGTAAGCGGCGTACCGTACGTACGTAAATTTTGCCAGCTTTCTTCCAAAAGAATGAGCTGACTCTAAGCCGAATAATTCAATTATAATCCAAGCTTTCTTCGGAAATGACATTCTATTGAAATATTAAAGGTTTTCCTTCCCTTGTTCCCCAGATACAAATACAGATTAAGTTGGAGTTTCCTTTCTTCTGAGGTGCTGTTGGGTTCTCCTTCTTACCATCTCTCGTCATGTCATGCGTTCCCTTTGCCATTATTTCAAATTTCAACAGGGTGGTAGTTTTCCCAGCCGAAGGATTGGTGGTGTGTGTATGTGTGTGGGTGTGTGGAGTTCCGGAGGTGCTGTTGGTCAAATGGTCCGCCCAACTTCTTTCCTGTGGAGTCCAGTACTGACTGAGCTGATTCATGGGCCAAAGTCCTTAGCCTGACAGACAAGAAAAGGAAGGAAATGGAATGAAAAGGAAAAATGCTTTATTCTGTTTGTCCGCTCCGGATCCGATATCCCCATAACGTGTACTACTGATCGTAATTCCGAGTTTGATCCATGTTAGCGTACGCGTACGCACGACGATGGCGGCATACAATGATGAAAAGAAAAATTTTGAGAATGGAAATATCTAGAAAATTGGACTGGCTCCTGCTCAAAGAAACCCAAAGCCAAGGTGGATATATGCAAGAAAGGATAAGTTTTCTGATTCTCGCTCCCCTGGGATGAGGAAACATATACAAAATCCTTTTTACTCGCATGGAGCTTAGGGGAAAAGGAAAGTTTACCCCCATTGCGGCGCCCCCGTCCACGTCGTCGTCACGGGTCATGCAAAATCCGTCAGTGGCTCTGATAAATTCTTATGTATTTTTCATTTTCTCAACTTGTTTCCTAGAATTTTGGAAGAAAACGATGTACACAAGGAGTTGGGGAAAACAAACATTGATGGGAATACGAGTATGGGGGTTCCTGTGGAATTGTAATTGACTTTTTTCCCGGCTCCCCCGCAGCCACCACTCCTACTCCTGCTCAAGAGGATCGCGGAAAAGTTTGTTGGTCTGAGCCCTTTGCAAACAGTGGAAAACAAAATCGATTAAAAGTAAATAAATAATTTTTACACAAATGGATTTCTTCTTTCCAACAGAAACGTCTGTATTTAAATATTTCGAAAACACAGTCAAATAACATTATTTGATTACACATCACATTGAAACGTATTACATACATTCGTACTTCCAGTCCTACGTACGACGCGACGACTTTGACTTGACTGGATGGGTTCAGGTTAGGTGGGAGAATGATATTGTAATTTCTTTTTAGCTACATAGTAATTAATACAATTCCAACCCCTTTAATTCTCCTTTGGACAAAGTTTTCACAAAAGGAGAGAAAACAACTGAGTAAATTACAGGTTCCTAAAAGGGAAGGACGATGATGAAAGGAGATGCCATTCACATTCATTTGCATTTCGTCGGGGTATTGACTGACAGGATATTTGGCTGTGCGGGTGGCCCTTGCATGGATTAATGTCGTGCCTGGACATTGGGGAAGAGTTGAATTGTAATTATAAATTAGTTGGAACGTCAGCTTCATCACGGCACTGCTGCTTAAATCTCAAGTTCTCCGTGTCCTCTCCAAATTGATGATTGTAGAACTCTCGTCTCATGAGGGTGTCCAGTGTGGAGCAGCGGAAACAAAGGATCTCCTTGAATGGACGACGGAAGTCACGGTTCAGTGTCTAAAAAAGATTGAACCCAATAAAGATATTTTGCATTTTGAAAATTCCACGGATTCCAGCTTACCGCATAAATGACGGGGTTGAGGGCGGAGTTTGCATATCCAAGCCAAAGGAAGAGAGAAGAGATCCAACTCGGGATCTCCACGTCTGCAACAAATCACACAAAAAAAAATTTCATCAGGATTGACTTTTACAGCTAAACAATGAAGAGTGGGATGAGTGATGGGATGTACGTAAACTGGGAGTGGGAGTTATAGTCCTATGGCTCCTCAAAATATTTCTCATTCAATATTTATCCCACACCCGTCAAAATTGAAAAAAAGTAAAACTTTCAGATGCAAAACATACGGTTTAGCTCTCACGGAGGATGTGTACATGTCACATTACATAGAGACTTGACTACATTTGATAACTGAAGACCCAACATTGACGTCATCCCCTAATAAATAGCTTTAAAACTTATGTGTCTCTTGTGCCTTTCGGATTTGGACTTTGAATTCATTTATCATACTCCCTCCAGGCCCCTTCAAATGTTAGATTTCTGTCATGTCGAGAATCTGACTCGGTAATTCCAAGGTCCCCAGTGTGACTTTTGTCACCCTTAAGTTCTGAGTGACAAATCAATCAATGATGACCATATTTTACCCTCTGAGACTTGAGACGGCTTTCAGCCATTTCAGGGCTCTTCTTGTCATATCAAATTCTTACTGCTGCTCGTAGTAAGGGTGGCTGGATGACAGGATTTGAGGGGGAGAAAGCAATTTGAATGGATTTGCATTGTCAGGGCCAATGCCAAGTTTTTTGAAACGTAGATCTTGAGGGAAAGAGTCAAACTCACACCTGCAACTAGCGTCTCTTTTATCTTTTGAAGCATAAGCATGCACTAACTAATGTAAATTATGCATTACATTACATAGGAAAACTGGAATCTAGTACTGACAAAGTAACGAAGAACGTTAGCAGATTACCTACAGAGGACGCTACCAGATAAAAGCCGCGGACCATCTAAAGCGCCTAATAACTAATTTGTATAATAAACCATTATTTGAATTTTTTAATCGGCAAATTACCGGGAGCCGAGTCTGCCATCAGGTAAAATATCAGTCTGATAAATAATTAATGTGATTATTTAGGCACAGATCTATTGAAATCAGTTTGGTTGTTCAGCAAATACAATACACAATACAAATTCCATTTTGCTCCTGGAGCAAATGGAGTTTGCGAGCAAATACGTAGATTTATTTTGAATAAATAATGAAATGTATGAAGTTTTTTACTTACGAAGAAACTTGGTGCAAAATGGACGAACGAGAGCGAGGACAAAAAATGGAAGCCAACAAATAATGAAGGCGCTCATGATAATCCCAAGTGTCGTGGATGCCTTGTGCTCTCTGAGTCCACCGAGAAGCTTTTCTGTAACATTGAAAAATTTATTACTTTCTCTTTCATAAATAATTATTAATCCACACTCAGCCCATGTCGTATGGAAATTAATACTCTCCTCAAGCGGCGGACGGACGGATAGGATTTCCAGGTTTCGCAATAATTTATCCAGTATTCAAATGATTTAGCTGTTCTTTTGAATTATACAAAAATGCCAGCAGATGTGATAATGGGAAAGGCACTCGCTAAGGGATACTGTCGTATTTTGAGAGCGTATGTGTGTGTGTAGTTGTCTACGTGCTTTCCAAACTAATCCACAATTTGAACATATAGCAGGTTTAAAAAATCCTATTGATGAATTGGCGTTTATGCGCATAAAGCTCCTCAGAATAAGAAATGTCGGGACCATCTGTGAGACAAATCTGCAGAAGAATGAATCCTGCCTCCCTCAACATCATGCCAATAACAGGAATCACAAAGAGCCCTCGGATCTGATTTTATTTGCAAATGTTACACACTGGGAATATAAAAAGAGATAGATTGCCAGTCGTTTGGGAGAGAGGAGAAAAAAATGAAATTTGAGACTTGAATTTATTCTGCATTCAATATGTGGCCAGAAGCTCCATGAAATTACCTCAATCGTGCGAGAATCAAATTCAAATTTAAATAATTCCTTAAAATTCTAATGCTTGGTATAACGTACGATAATAGCAAGTGGCTGTGCTGTAGGGCACACGAACATAGTACAAAGTACAGAATATTGAACCAAAAAAATCCAAGGTCAAATTTAAAAAGCAATTTGTGCATCCCTTGAAAAAGGGAAGATCAAATCCCTCCCCAAAATTTCTGCTGATCCTCAAAGATAGTAGACATTAGACAAACTATTATTCAATCCGTCAAATTGTCCATTTGGACGAGAAGATTGATGACTTTTGGATATCTAAAAGCAATTTGGGGATGAATAGCATTTTGTCCAGTGAGCTGAGGAGTTACAGTCAAGTTTCTGAAGCTGCACTTGAGTTTTTGGGGAAAAAAGACTGCTTTTGGCGGACCTCCAAACCTTTAAATCAGCATTGATCCTCCCTCCCCGCCCATCATTCTCACAAAAAGATTCCATTTTTCTAACACAATGAAAACCGCCTCCTCAAATTCAAAAGTTCAAGGGATCTCCTTCATGGCTCCCAAAAGTTTTGTTTGCTTTTGCCACCCCTTCTCCAACAATAATATCCTCAAGGCCACTTTCCCACATATTTTATAAATGAAATTTTCTCTACATTCAGTACTGGGTGCTGCTTCAAATGGAATTCATATTTTTTTTCTTTAAAAAATCTATCCTTCTACTACTACATTCTATCACAATTCAAAGACATGGAATTCTGTTTGCCAACAGAATTCTTCTTTTCATCCGCATCCGTAAATTGTGGCCAACACGTGTGTGTATGTGTGTGTGTGAAGTTAACGTACTCGTATTTGCAAATTTTGCATTGTACTTGTCGAAGAGGATTTTGTTTATTTTCATAACGAGGGAAGAGTTCGGGAGTCCACAGAGGACGTCTTCGTCTTCCCCCCTATGCTTACATAATACATAAACCGGAACTTAGTTTGTCATTCTAGTTTGGTTTAGTTCGATTTACAGCTTCCATGCCTACGTACCGTACTCTGTACTCTGCTTGGATTGGGTACGACGAATACAAAGACTTCACCATTGCATTGCCAAAGTCAGCCCCCCCGTCCATGGAAGTCATGGATGCAAATTGGGAGTTGGAGAGATTTTTCTTTTTCACACAATGCCGCACCGTCCGTCCGTCGGTCCGTAATGTAAAATACGCGTGCCTTTTCAAAGTTTACATTAGGTCCTCCCTTCCCAGAGTCTAAATCTGAGCAAAAGCCCATTCTTCTTCTGACTCGGGCGGATGACATTGTAACTAAACTAAACTTGCTAAAAAGAAGTTAGAGGCCGGGGAGCTATTTGCCATTCGCTATTTTTACATTTGCATAAGAAAAGACGTAGGAGGGAACGACAGGGTGACTTCGGGCCATGGAGTCCACGTCCTATACCACAGGCTTCACCCAAAAAAAAAACACTCAAAAACACCACAAATATTTCCGACTGACCTTTTTTGAGGCGATGAAGCGTTGTGGTTGGAAAGATGTAGCCGCCAGGGCCAGACTCCGGAGGTAACTGCTGCGACGGCGGACCGCCATTGGCCGCTGTCGCCAATTTGACTCGACTTTTATGACTTTTCCCACTCCGTACATTCACACTCACATTGACGAGGACAGAATTTTCAGTTGTGGGTCCACCACCGCCGGAATTGTTGTGACTCGTGAGGGACGGTTGTTGGGCGGGGATGAGGGCGGAGGGCCTATGCTTCCAACCCATTTCTTTTTTCTTGTCGGCAACCACTCGGAGGATTTTGACGTACACGACGACCATGACGAAGAGGGGGACGTAGAAGGAGACCATTGTTGCATAGATTTGATACCTGGAAAGGATAAAAGACATTTTTAGATTACATGCACACTCGTACATATTGTACAGCGCAGTGCAGTGGATTGTGGAGTGATGAATCGGATGATCAACACCACACGACTACGACGACGACGACGGCCCAACCCAGGACAGAATTCTAATTTCCTTCCCTTCATGGCGTATAATGGGACATTAGTAACGGAGCGTTAATTGAAATCCTCGTGCTCTTTCAACCGGGAGTGGCTTTGGTTTTATGCAGTAGACATTGCAGTACAATGTATGTAAGTGGATTGTAGTGCTTAGCTTTCATCCTTTGGAATTCAAAGTGTGGCCGGGCTATACTATCTGTTTTTAAACGGATCGTGTGTGAGTCTTTGGCCCGGACTTAACAATCCATGACGAGAGCATCCAAACATTAGCACAAGAATTCCCGTCCGTCCGTGGCTGACGACAAAACCAGCAGCTGCGAGTTAACTGGATTTCCCTACCCGTCATTTGTATTCAACCAGAAAATCTCCATTCATCAAACATAGTTTACTTTTTACTATTATTGGAATCATGAAGTGTGTCTGTCTTATTTGCAAATACTACCGGGAACGAGAAATAATAATTGGAAAGAAAGGAACAATTTAAATGAATGGACGGGAGAACTTGGCCAATTCCAATTTGAGCGGGAAAGGAACTTGCAATTTTCATTTTCACTATGCACTGGTGACTTGGAAGGGAACTCCAAACCCATCCCCTTCCCTCATGGCCAAGACACTGTTTTCATTAAGAAGTTTCACGACTTGGCCAGCTATTTGCACGCCTCTCCACTTTCCCTCTCCCCCATTCCATAACATTTGGTTTTATTTGAATTCCAGGGGACTATGAAGGTATTGTTTCAATACAAAAGGAGACGGAATGAATTAAGACGCAATTAAAATGTTCGTAGGACGAGGGATATGACAATGTTCGGGATGGGAACTCTCATAATAACTTGAGCCATCCTGGTCCTATCGACTGTGGCTAGCAGCTGGGAAGAAAATGAAAATGACAACTTGTTTTTGATGAGGAAAACCAAACCGAGGAACGGCGTCCAAATCCCCTTTCAAAGAAAAGTGACACTCGACTTGAGACGTGACGTGGTGTTTTCCGCTGTCTTGTCGTCGTCGGCCCTTTTATCCCTTTTCATTTTTGATCAGTTGAAAGTGGAAAGATGTGCACATTTTATAACATTTATTTCATGTTTAAATGTGAGAGAACCTATACTTTTTTCTTTATTTCTTGGGAAATGAAAAGTATTACCTTTGGCCCTCCGGGCTTCTTTCCCAATCCGTCGTATTTGTGAAAGGAAACTTTAGGAGGGTTTGACGTAGGACCCTACTTTCCAATTTCCTTTTCCTCCCTTCGATTAATGTCAAATTCAAAGGGGAAAAGAAAATCAATGATAAGGATGATTTAGTGAAGCCTACTCGTCGTAGTGGTAAAAAGGAAGGACATGACACGACGGGTAAACAACAGCACAAATGGCGGAAGTCCGGCCATGATAATTAAATATAAATTGGAGTTCGACTGGAACGAGATGGGAAAATCTTTTGATTTTTCCTGCCTGTACTTCCTATGCCAATGCAATGCTATGGGCCTAATTTTCACCAAGTATCAAATTAAATTAAATTTGGTTGAATAAATTATATTGTAATGACCGTCGCTCGTGGCGAGGAGTATTTCCCACACCTGGCTCTGACCAGTTGCGTTAATTAATCACTTTTACGACCCGAGCACAGTATTCAAAGTGGCTACATAAAACTGAAGTATTCTATCCTTTGCACTACACGGTACGCATAGTAGTTAAATACTAAATGCCCACTTTAAACCTTTCAAATAATGGAAGGAAATGGGGGACTGGAGGGCCGAAGTGGATAATTGTGGTTAAACCTAAGCTTAAGTTTCACGGATTTGGAAGTGGCATGAATTTCACCTGGAAGTAAACTTTGTCAAGTCCATTGTCCATGACTAATAATCAGTCCATTGCATTGGCCAACACCACCACCGACCTCTTCCATGCTAGAATGACTTTGATGACTTCTACTACCTACCCCACATACGTACGTACATAGCCTTTTCCAAACTTTTTGCAATTTGTGAAGAAGTCAAATGTATTTCCTGGTCTAACGATCAGCCATAAGTGTGAACACCTTGAAAAACGCAAAGGGAAGCTAATCTGGGGATGCCTTGGCGGGAAAAAGGAATGAAGAAAACGTAAATGTAACAGCTCGAGGTTGGAATTGCATTGCTCTACAGAGACCAATTTCCAAAGTAAGACATCCAATTAGGAGGCTACGAAGCAAAACTGACAGCCCTTTCACTCCTCTCAAGGAAAGAAGAGGGAATTGCATGGAAGTACTTTCAAAGGGGTTAGGATGAACGGATCCCTCCCCACACTAGGGAAGTTCGAAGATCGAGTAGGAATCTATTCAATAGGGCTTCGGACACAGTCTTGGGAAAAAAGAGTTGAGGATTGTAATCTTTGCTATTTGTTAAGGTCGGAGAAATGGAGAGAAGGGGCGTGGGACACAAAGGTAAGGTTATACGTACCAGAAATTCTGAGAGACAGTGCAAATCGGAATCGTTGAGTTGTCCACGTCGAAGTGCTCATTTCCCAGGAGTAAAAGTGGAGGGAGGGAAACACAGGCGGAGCCCAACCAAACACAGAAAATCACAGCCAACATTCTCTTGGGTGAAGTTTTTGCTGAGTATTCCAAGGGGGAAGTGATGGCTCGATAACGGTCAACGGAAATCCCGCATAAATTCAGGATGGAGGCCGTACAACAAAGGACATCCACTGCAAAAACAACAAGGCAAAGCATTACATTTAATCACATCAAATGTCATCACATCATCACATGAACAACAAATTTCCAAATTTCCTTGTTGACGGACGGTCATGTGGGAAGTTGGGTCTACGCCTACGTGTAGTCTGGGCCTGAGCCTATAATGACAATGACAGGAGCCCTTCATCAAATTTACTTAGCATAAATGATCAAGGGGGATCGGGGAATGGCTTGCGGCTACAGCCACATCACAGCACACTTTGGTTTTGGACCTGCTGGTTTCCCCAAAAGTTTATCTCACTTTGTTCCACATGGTGGCTCAGGAGGCTAGGCCCTAACTCGGTAATGTGGTGTGGTGTTTTTCCTACGTGTTGTAGTCGTACGGTATGCTGCGGCACGGCAGATGGTGAAAGTTTTGTAATGTAATGATTACTTGTCATATGTCCCAGTTCTCACACGGATTGAGGATTGGCAATGAAGCTTATCACTTAACTTGTTTGTCGGCTTTCGGCATTGAAATTAAGGGAAGTGACACTCAGGGATTTGGTCATTTTATATTGTAGTTAATAATAATTTTTGATGAATCTAATTATATCCGATATTTGAACTCAGCGAGAAAAGAATTCTTTCGTTTGTAATATAAAATATCCATTTTATAACATATGAGCACCCGATAAGACTGGGTAGGATGCAGACGGACGTGGTGATTTATCCTCCATGCCTAAATGCATGAAACATTCCAGGGATCAGAACACGCAATGAATAAGGAACAAGATATGTGCATTACCAACTATTGCTATTACTGAAAACAGTCTTAAGGAAAATGCCGACTGCTGCTGCTATCCGCCATTGAGGATGGAGTTTTAAAGCTAACGCAGATTTGTAGTAATCCAAGCAATGGATTGTAATTCAAATCTAATTGCTCTTCCACTTTGGCACCTTCCGGCAATATTTACACTCACTTACTTATAATAATGTTATTTGATTAGGTGGAACATTTGGCCTTCAGGAATTCCATTTTCTTGAGAGTTAAGAGCACGGCACAACAAAAAACTAAAAGCCACTTTTATCGTTTGCTCATCCGACCAACTTGGAATTTGACAGCAAATTGCAAATAAAATTGCAGGCCTTTGCTCTCACGGCGTACAGCAGCCATGGTGAACCGTCTCAGATGATCTGTTTTTGTGAAGGTTGCAGTGATGAGGAAATTTTGTTTTGAAAATCACGCGATTAAGAATGAGGGGATGTACACGGGAATTCATGGGATTGATCTGACGTGCATAAAATGTAAGTAATATAGCTTTATTTCGGGAAGATTCCATAAATCTTTGAGTGTAAATCTAAAATACCACTACTACTACTGCTATAATCCACAATTCCTTGCTCAAGAATTATGACAATTGTATTTAACGAAGCAGGAGAATAGAGCAGAGCAGAAATGCAAATAATAATATTTTCCTCCACGGCTTCTGAGTGTTACTCAATTTGCTCACTTTTTTCTAATTTTGGAACCAGAGCCAGACATGAGGTCCAATACACGAATATCTTTTAAGATCGCAATGCATCACCCCGGGTTGACTTTCATTTAAGTGTGTAAATTTAACAAATGTGATTAGTTCATATACATATCCGGGATGTAAATTTTGAACTTTGAAACTTGTCGTGGGATCTCTGTGTGCGATCTGAACTTAAGGCTTGAGACACTATGTTTGGATTTGTTATTGTGTGCGGTGGTGTGCGTGCAAGATGCTTTCAGAAGTCAATGTTGTTAATTCACATTTAGTCGCATCAAATGCTACGCAGTGCACATAACACAACTACGACACGGATTTATATCACATGCCTTTACTTGCTGGATATCAACCACCCACTTACGTCGTGCTACACCATGTAAAGTCAGAAAAACATAATTGGTATAACTAACCTGTCCTTCAATTTAAAAGGTGGTGGTAAGCATTTGGTTTGCAAATATCCTTCTTTCCAAATGGAAATTGTAATTCCGTAAACACAATTTTTCCAACCAATATTTATGAAAAACGGCAAAATCATTATTCGGCTGCTAAAAAAAGTATGCGTATCATAAAAAATATGTTTATAATTCAATTCAATTTGGCCCAGAGGTTAAATAACCTTGGGTGATCCCTAGCTCAAGTGCTTATGTGAAGAATAATCTAACCAGTTGTAAATAAGTTGTCACGTACATGAATTACTCTCACGTGACAAATTAAAAGAGTAGCTCCCAATGAGAGGATTTTGATTTTGAATACGACATGCAATACATTTCGACGGAATGGCAATGGTGATGCACAAACTTTTTGTTATCTTGACGAGGTGAAAAAGTCACTGTAAACATTCAGGTGGGTGGGTATTACCAGTGCTACTGGGTTTGGGTTGACGCAAGTACAATTGGAGGAATCCAATAGTCTCAATAGAATTGATTACGTCATCCCAAGGGTGCAATTTGTTGAACTCAAGTGCTAATTATTATCTGGGGTTGATACTTGGCTCGCTGACTATGCTTTACCTTGAACAGAAGTGACAATCCACTTCCGGTTGGAAGAGTAGAAATTTATTTAACATAAATCCGTCAAATTAGCTCTAAATTGGGCATGACTCCATGCAAACTCAAATGTCGGGATTTTACATAGTGGATGGAGTAGCAAATTAATTTGTAAGGGTTTTGGGGTTGAATTTCCATCTCATGTAATCCTCGAGGATTTCCATATTCCCAGAACTGGAATCCAATTCCTCCCGCGACCCAATCCTTTAATTTGAATACAAATTGCAAATTTGTCCTCCTCGGAAATGAGAGTAACAAAGTTATACAATACTTAATTATTTTCAAAACATTTCGTGGACGCGGATGCTTTGAGGGTGTTTGCTACATTTGAGGGTACCTGCCGAAGCATTAATTAAGTTGAAAGGCTTGTTAATGTCCATGCCAATGCATCATCACGCTTAATTAAATCTTAGCTTAAACCAAAAATAACAGGATCAAATGACGAGGTCAAGTTTAACTTTGTATGAATGCAAGATTGATGCGGCGGATCAGCAAAGTCGATTTGTGAGAAATATTCTTGTGATAACGTTAATTTCTCGTAAAATTTTGGAAACAACAAGAATTTATGCCCGAAATGAAAAACCTACCAAGAATACATATTTCTGTTTGTCTATACAATTCTATCAATGACAGAAGCAAAGAACACAAAGAAACCCATGCTAGGATTAACAATGCAAGATATTTGGAATTAAGTAAAACTTTTCAAATTGAGTAATACGGATACACGTCATGTGTTAGCCTTTTTGAGTTTAGTAAAAACACCCTATGAATAAATTTGAGTAAAATTTCCTCTCATCGCTGAACCACTTCCAAATCTGGGCTGATAAGCTTCAAAGTAAACGGATTAAATCCCTCCCTCACTTGTAATTCCTTCCGAGTCTCTCAAGGACAAACTTTTGAGCATATTACTGTCACCAAGCATTTGCCTTTCCCGTGCCAATCCTTGCAAAAGCAAGCAGCAGGAACAGAACGTAGTACACAAGGCGACTAAATGATTTTAAAATAATAGTCTTTAGCACCAAATTTGGAGTCTCTGTCGTCGGAAAAAGTTTTCCCAATTACCGAATAATCCAGTGAGGAAAGTCCCCGTCCTTCTTAACAAGCATAGTGCAGTCCCATTGCCAACCAGGCACTCCGTGCACTCAAACTCCAATCCTTTCATGGCCGTACAATCAAATCCAATGCAACAAACTCTATTAAGCAAAAAGCAAAAGCCGGAAAAACCAGGCCACCGCCATGAGTCAGTGCATGCATATACAAATCATACCCTACTTCCTGTACTATGTTATAAATTCCCCTCATTTTAAGCTTTTATAGCGTTATTTGTTGCATTCATGTTTTGAGTGCACTTACTCCAAACGGGGAATGCTATGGAGTGAAAATCATAAGCTTTGGTTCAACACGACATGGCAAAGGTCATTTTGAAATCCCGGGTCGCTCTGGTCCCAAAAATCTTCTTTGCCAAATTGAAGTCACCCTGCTACTTAAACTTTCCTTCATAACTTATCAACGCTGTGCTGTGTATCAAGACTATGCAATAGATTGCACATGTTGCCTATCAGTTTCCCGGCAAGACCCGGCGCTTGGCTTCGCCGCCGCGCCGATTGTTCCTTTGTCACAAGTTGGAACAATTGCAAAATTCGTAAAGTGCTTTCACCCTCACAGTGGTTGCCTGTACCAAATGACGCTAATCATTTTATACACAGAAGGCTGTACGTACGTACAGAACGATGTTCAGAGAGTTTGGAAACTTTCCCCGCCCGGCCTACACTTACTTATACGTTTCTGGCGAAACACGAGAAATTAGGGTTGGTTTACGGATACGAAAAACGTAAACACATATAGCTCAGGAGAACCACTTCCTGAAAACAAATACATACGGGGGGACGGCCTATTACCTTTTAGTAATATTTTTATGGTGTATGCTACGTACAGACTTAGACTTACCGCCGCGGCACTCCTTGTGATGTTGGAAACATAAATATGATATAAACCCAAATGCCTTGCTTACCCCAGCAGTACATGGCATGTACAGGCAGTGCTTTTCCTTCACTTATATTGTCGTTGGTTCGTTTACACTCCACGAGAGACACTCTATCATATAATTCCCATTAGCTGCCTTAGTTCTGTGGAGTCTGTGTCTGTGTAGCCTCCTGCACTTGGCCATGATTGATTACCTTCAAAGGACACGTCGGCCTGGTTTTATAGTATAAATAGACCCGGACTTCATTTGGGACCCACAATACACAACTGCTCCGGCACGGCACGGTCCTCCCGTGAACCCCGTGCTAAGCTCCGAATGACTCCAAGAATCTTAATCCTTGGATTTGGACAGCTGAGGGCTCTACACTACATACCCGTGCTCACAGTTGGATTCGGGCTCGGTGCAGTTGCAGTTCCAAAGGGTCTCCCGTCCAACGAGAATACAATCATTTTCTCTAATTACAAACAACTGAATGTAATATGTATTCATCTATTTACTAATCAAATGGAAATGAGAAACCCTGTCTTCCCCTGTAAGTATCATCCAACCAACAGGAGTATTATTTACCCAGTTTCAGTTCCAGTCTAGGAAATTATCCACAAATTCCGTTGATTTTCACACCAAAATTTAATGAAACTTTGGGAGATTGGCGGGTGGGGAAGGAAAGCAGCGGGGGATGATTCTCCATCAGGAAAAGATACGAGGATGGCATGGTAGAACTTGGGGGAAAGAAGCTTTTAGCATTATGAAACGGGATTTCGGTTTTTTTTTTTGCCATTTCCCCGTCCCCCACTGTATTTCCTCAATTCCTGGCTGTTAACAAGCAATCATTTATTCCGGGTTAGTAAGTCTCAACCCATTCCCGCGTCACCGAGTACTTTGTGGTTTCCAGAATCCTCAGTCAGTCAGTCAAGCGAAGGTTTTACAACCACAGATCCCCTCCCCGCCACCACACCCTCTACGGCAACGCTTTGTGAAGGAATTTGAAATGCAACGAAAATGTAGTGGTGGCTAAAGCAAATATTAAAGCCCCTTTCGCTGAGAAAAAAAGACGGCTTCTGAAAAAATCCAAAAGCGAAAGACAGAGATAAGTTCCAAAGACATGGGGAGCCAAAATTCCCATTGGACCCATCAAATGTGAGAAGCGAGGAACCTCCGCCTGTGCGGTGCCCCGAAACAGAAGAATTGTCTTTGAATTTTATTTTGAAATCAGTACGTTGTACGTTCATGTGGATGTAGATGTAAGGTTTGGGTTCGAGGGCAAAAGTGTAAGATAATGTTTTAGGCGGGAGGGAATCCATACTCCGACCTCGTCATGTACTAGAAAAATAAACAACCATCGCATCGTACTACCACGCACTCAGTAGCCAACTTGAAGCGTATACTTTTTATTGGGTGAATTGTGAAGACCATTGCAATTCCTAGAGGGATCCTCCTTGGGATTTAGAAAGAGTACGTAATTCTCCCTTTGCTTCTCTTCGTAAATCTCTTTTTTCACGGCTAAACACGGAGAACATTTAGTGGAGGACCACACGGAGTTTAAATATTTAGACGCCACGATTTATCAAAACGGCTTCGGGCTTCTTTGAGTCAGTCGTCTATAACACACGTACGTACACAATTTACTAGGTGTGGGTGTACCCACAACGGTACAAACCACGCACTTATCCATATGACCATGGCCATTGAAAAGGAAAATAAAATTTATCAATAATGTCGATTGATTCTTAACGAAAAGCAAATACCAACCGTGGAGGCGGGAATGAATGGTTTGGAGTGCAAGTGGTGAGACTTGAAATCATTCAAAGGAAAAAGCGAAGGAGTTTCCCAAGAATTCCCGACAATCCCACAATATGAAACGGAGTGAAGTGCTGTGGGAATAATTACACAATGGAAGGGAAAACAAGATAATCTTCTCCGGCACTTTCCCTTCAATTTCTTTAGGTTTTCTTTTGTGTCTTGTGCAATAGTAATGATGGAGGGGGTTTGCCTGCAAGGCGACTCACGGCGACGGGGAATGGTTTCAAGTCTTTCTCGCTGCTGTCACGTAATGTAACTTGATTCCTTCACTGGTTTTCTGTTTTCTGAGATAGGACTTTGAAAGAGATATTATTTGGATACAAAATGTTAATCCTCTTGAGTTTCATTGTGATTCCCTTACAATTACTGCAGTATACACTGCGTGCTTTTGACAGGGAGAAAGTCCATGGTTGTAATTCGACTAAGCTTAATAAAGAATCCTTTTACGTGCTTCTAGCAGTGGTAAAATTCTAATTTGGTTTTAAGGGCAAAATGAAAAAATAGACTGTTAAATTGATGTTGTAAAGCGATGGATGAGATAGTGATAGGGCATGCGATGATGAAGCCAAATTTGCGAGTTCAATTCTTTGTGCAAATATGCCAAGCAAAAAAGGCGCATCTACGCTGAATTGAATATTTAAGGTCCAGAAACATTGGGTCGCGTCGAGGTCGGGACACGTTATGATAACCCGTCCCGTTTCGGTTTAGATCCAAATGGCAGCAATTTTCATATTGGTTTCCAATATGAAAAGCTAGAATAGGAATAATTTATGGATCAAATACAACTCCTTCAAATGCTGACAAATTCTTGCATGGCAAGACCGTGGAAGACGGCTTACTCTATTTCAGTAAATTATTTTTAGACTCAATATTGCTTTCCGACAGGAAAGTCATAAGTCAATCGTCAGCAATGTAAAGTCATGGGTAGGACCGGCTCTGCGCTCCATCATACAAAGTCATATCAATAAATTAAGTTCCATGTTCAAACGCAAACAGTTTGTGAAATTGCGCACCAACAAAAACGAAAGCATTTCTTGATATGGCTATGATTGACATGAACAGATAGGAGGACGCCGACAAGAGCTGTTCAGGTCTACCAACCGGAAACATTTTAAAATTAATCTGAATTCATCATCATGAGATAATAAATAAAATAAACTAATATGCTCAAAACTACCCATCAATTCCGACATCCTGATAATATTTTTGCTATTTTTGAATTGTTTGTTAGATCATGCATTCCTATTTATAAAACCATCCATCCATCCATTAGCTGAGTGCGTCAAATAAAATTCAAAAAAGGAACAGCAAAAGTGCAACGCCACTTTCAAGTAGTTCAAGGATTATCCATGTGCAAATATAAATCGTCAAGGTGCAACATCACATGACAGTTGAGACCAATTTCGAGTTACTAACTAGTTGTGTCAGTCATCATTCCAACTTGCTCATTGCTTTTGGAGGCTAACGTATATTTCTGCTGCCGTGAATGAACACAAGTAGGGTGTTACATTTTGCCCGATTTAGAAAACGTGTCAAGCTCAATCCGTCAGGAATGAAACTTGCAGGGTTATTTGTGTATGTGAGGGTGCAATACAACTATGTATAATATCTACAAAATCAAGTACAAGTATATTTTATTGCTACTACCATCGAACTCCAGATTATGGACCAATTTTGATCTAATCTGACAATACTTGTTGATGTAGCTTTTTTTATTGTTCTACTAGATTAGCAGGCAAGCAGTGCTATTGCATATCACGTAATACAACTATCAATTTCAGGGGCTAGTCGTGTAAAGTCCAGTATTGATGATTTTGCCACCAAAGCATTTGATCGCTTCAAAATCAGCACCTTTTAAACGATTAAATTATTAATCATTCTCATATTTCATTGGGTGATTATCATTATTTGCATATGGATCATACAAAGCGTGCACTGAGCATAGAGCACACAATGGTGGCTTATAATAAACAGATATGGAGTTCTCAGCTAAAGACTAAAATAAGAATTGTGAGCAATTAAGATTTCAATCCACTGTCATTGACTGACAAAAAGCCACAGAAGCTTACATCTCAACAAATATATACGATTTAAAGCTTAAAATTAAATAATTTAAGGAACGTACAAGTTAGCTCATTGCGTTTTGTACCTAGTAAACTTGGAAAACGTATAGGCATTACATGCACCCCAGCTTGGAAAGTAAAAGTCAGAGAGAGGCTTTCGTCCAAGAAATTGACCGTCGCGGAAAGAAAAAAATGAATTCTTATTTTATTTTATTGGAAGGATGCTGGGTTGGCTGAACTCAATTTTCCATTTGACTTGATCGTTCCGGGTTTCATAAAATTCCTTCACGATCAGATATACGAACAGTTCGGTGATTTAATTCGTTGTATGTGATCGTCGGCAAATGCCATATTCTCACAAATTGAATATCCTGTTCTTAGAACGTTACAAGGACTGTCTATATCGAACGACTAGTCTATTATTATTTATGTGTGTAATCTAGGAGTGTACATGGGGAGTACTACTTCTTCAGAATACGACTCGTATTACATAATATAGGATTCCTTTGAAGAACGATTACAATGAACTTGCTCCCAGCAGTACTGGGTTACAAAAATGAGATCTGTTGTTATCCTTTGTAAAATTCAAGGCACAGGGAAAATAGTTTTATATTGTACTTTGTGCTTCAGAATTTGAAGGCAAGAGATGTTTTAGAAAAGGCAACTGAAGTACCTACTAGTCAAATTTAGTCAGACTATTAATGCTGCAAAAGTCGAATTCCGTGATTAAATATTCAGAGTGCTGGAAACAGCTAAAACCCTAGTTGATATATTAATCATTATTAAAAATTACGGTATTATAGGCGGATTTTCAAATCCGATCAACCTAGTTTCATACCAAAGAAGTCTTATTTTCCATCCAGGAAGACTATGCAAATCATGCCATGAAAGTTGGGCGAAACAATTATTATAATTTAATCAACTCCTCCTGCCCGTCAGCATAACTTTTGATGTAATCGCATTAGCGTGATTTGCGAAATGCATTTGGTCATAATGAAACGGTCCTTGGAAATAAATATCTCTGCAACAAGGAGTCCGCGCCCCTTACAAAGCTCGAACTTGTTCACGGATAAGTTTTACTGAGAATTTGGCGGCCATTTAACAAAGAAGTCCTTTGTTTCGTAGCTTGAAGAACTCTTTCATTACTCGTTATTAGAATCCCTGCTACCCGAAATTTCTAAATTTGTTTTAAATATTACTCACATTTATTCATTGGATTTCCTTCCGAACTGAACCGCTCAGCTTTCTGCCTTGCAAATAATTATTCCCATTTACTTCGGGGAACTTGCTTTGAGCTCTATTATTGTGAGCAGATTTCAGCACGCTCGTTAGTGTTTGTATCTGAAGTTTACTTCCGTCCTCTAAATTTAGAGCAGAACATTTGCCAGAAATATTGGCAAACCATTCTCCGGACTAACAAATTATTTCAGCTAACAAATACTGGATTCAAGAGCAAAACAGTAAAGATTGAATCGTTACATTTACATGCAAATTCCGAAACAACCGAACCGACATATTTATTGCCGGTAAATCTGTAGCGTTTAAACATTAAGGAATCAACGCACACTTTAGAGTTACTCATGCATTTCCTTTGGCAAAAAGCGCCGCGGTGCTAAATAACATTCTATCCCCCCGAGTTTACTATAGACGCCAGTCTCCGGCCCTGCTTAGAATTCTTAACCAGAATAAAATTAGGAAACTCCAAATGCAATTCCACGCTTTTCACAGGACTGACTGTGCAATGCACATTTTTTTGCGTGTACTTCATTTCACTACTATAATTCTCTGAGGTCTCTGTGGGACAATAAATATTTCATCACATTTGTTTGCGGAGGAGTTGATTGCGGTTCCGCATCGTCGACCGCTTTCGAATTACAAAGACAATTTCCGAAAGACTTAAATTAGAAAGGAATCCTAGTAGAATGCCAGGAATTCACGTATTAATGCCGAAAAGGATAATTTATAAAGGGAAAGCCCGACTTGCTCACAATTAAAGAAATTAAATCTGTTGCTAAGTTCGTATAATTAAACCATTTTAAAATTTCTTACCCGAGACATAAAGATCACATAGAGCATGATTGAGGGGCCACCGATTCTCATGAAATTCCGCCACAATAGCAAACGGCATGACAAATAGGGCGACAAATAAATCCGACGTCGCAAGGGACACTAGTAAGTAATTCTGTGGCTTCCGTAACTTCCTCACCAAAATCACAGCCAAACAAACGAGGGCATTCCCAACAATGGTGAGCACAATCATGGAGCTAAGGAGAATGAGAAGAAGCCAAGAGGCCGTCGTCACTCCACCCTCTAATGGGTCATCCAAATAATTGACCCCTGCCGTCCCATCCCCACTAGAATTCCCTGTCCCATTCACAAAAAATTCGGAGGACAGCTCCCGTTCCGTCCAATAATAATCAAAATTGGTCACTCCAGTCCGTAAGGATGCCGTGGAACTTGACACAGGGGGATTTGGCCCTGAGAGATACTCAGGGTACTCTGCGGAGGATGACATGGCATAATACAATATTGAGAAGAGAGTCCAAATCAGAATTTGACCTCAGATCGTCTCCAATGACACTGGCCCTGACATTTTGACTAGTTACAACTCTTTTGCACAGATTTTACTTTTGGAAAAGATCCTTCGTCATGTCGTCATCCTCTTCCGACGATGGCTGAATACTGACTGAGGGAAGCAAACAACGGCCCAGCTGTGTACATTGTGTTGTGGATGGAGGTTTTGAATGCCGTAGGAATTGGTCCTCTCCACTTGACTCCTTCACCCGGCGTTGTTGCGGAGCTCTCTGGAGTTTTACATTAAATCAAACTCGAGTTATCTGGACTGTAATTGTAATTCCAGTGAATCAACTTTCCCTGTATTATTATCCGCCGCCCTCTTACTGAACTGCAAATTGTGAAGTGCGACAATGGCAATGAAATGGTCCTTAGTCACGGCCGGTTTAAACATTTGGATTTCAGTTCGACTTCGATGATGCGATCTGCGATGGAGGAGTGAAATCGTTGTAAGTACGTAAATAATGTTGGGTGTGTGGATAATTGAAGAGTTGACACTTCATTTCTGCGGTCTAACGGTATCAGCTCCCACATACACGCATGAGTGAGTGTCAACAACAATGTTACATATACAAGTGAGATATTAAGCATTGTTAACTACACTTGGGCATGAGAGATTAATTACTTAATGCTAATTTGAATCATGTGGGGGTTATCAAGTACACGGGTGTCTTGCTTCATTTGAATTTAAAGTCCAAAGCCAAAATTAATTATTACATCAGATCATGGGAACTGCTGTTAGCTTCTTTCAATTACTTTTAACTTCCGTATGTGTACATATTACGGGCCAGCCTATTATGAATTTTTACCCCTTCACCAATCTTTTATGGCGTTGTTTTATAATTAGTAAAATTTGAGAGCCTCTCTAAACATGCTCGGCAGGGTGAATGTCGCTGCACTACTGAGCAATTAAAAAACTTGGAAACACTGAAATCACAGAAATTCCAGATTTCTAATTATTGCGAAGAAATAATTTAAAAATTAAAGCAAAATTTAAAAATCAGACACAAAAAATTGGCATTGTTGAAGTTGAAGAAGAAGGGAAGTCCGAAGCGAAAGCGAAGGCGTTTGATTTGCGAGTGAGGAAAAGGCGAGGGAGTTCATTCCGCTCCATCTCTTCCCTGGCAAACAGACGAGGAATTATACGCAGGGGAACCCGGCGCCAGTTTCATATCACATTGGTTTAAATCCATTATTCGCATTGGAGGGAAATTATTATTGGGATCATTGACTGAACTTTGAGTGGGAGAGGGATCGGGTCTGGTAACATAACCTTTTGTATTTGAAAATATTTGAATTTCAAATGTAGAAGCATTTTAAGGCAGGGCACCAGCAGTGGTGATCGGCCTGGTCATTCCGATTTTCCGATTCCAACATTCAAGCACGCACATTTGAAAGTAACGTTGCACATTTGTTCGTCAGACTCGCTCCAACAAGAACGAGTCTTTTTCTAAATATTCTATGTTCGGTTATAGGGTAATCCAACCTTTTTACTTTTTACCTGCGTATTCCAGATCGCCATTGAACTTTGAAGTACCCGCTGACCTGCGTTTGACAACAGTCACAGTCAGACAGACAACAGTTTACAGACAGCACAGATGGTAAACCAGAAAGACTGGAACAGTAAGACTAACTTGTAAGAAAACGAATATACTATTTAGTTGCTTTGTGAATCATTATAATTCTACCTGCCCGTCAAAGATGCTTTTGAGGGTCATCGTATTGAATCTTATGGGATCATGAGTGAAATTCGGGTAATTGGCAAGTCGCTTGTATTTCATATGAGATTAAAATATTTCAGGAAATGGATACTCCACAAAGTTACAGAGAGCCAGAGAAATCAGCTACTAATAATGGACAAGCACAGTTTTATTCGAGAGGCGTTGGTCTCTTCGTCCACAACAAAAACAGAAATGTTTTAATTTCGAATAACCTGACCGCCAGCAAAACGCCTGCTTCGACTCAACCAATCGGATCCGCAATGGCGTTGGACACAAATAAGGCTGGATTAGCGGACCTAAAGTTGGATAAAATAAACGAAATATTGTTATCTTCTTCGGCAGGAACGGCTTATTTAGAGCATAAAAAGAAAGAGCAGGAAGGAATTGACAAAAAGGTTGCCGACATGAAGAAAAGACACGATGCTTTGTGTCAATCTAGCATTGAAAAGTCAGCCAATGAGGCAAGTTTATTTAAGATTACAGTTCATTTAATCACAGCTAACGTTATAATAACGTATTTAGGTTGAGCATTTCATCAAACGTATTGAAGAAAATATTGCAGAAGATGAAAACGCCGACACAATAGTTCATGTTGATATGGATGCTTTTTTTGCAGCTGTAGAAATTCGGGAGTGCTTTCTCAAGGGCCAAGACATAAGGTGAGACAAAATCTGCTCAATTCTTTTTGGTGTTTGGCTGAAGAAATCTGTAGAATGTTGAAATTCTACAAAAGGGTTTATTACTGAATACTACGCAAGAATTCTAAACCGTTCCTTATGATGATAATATTGATTGAATGGAATGATATTTTGAACGTTGTGCTAATGATTGTCACTGGGCTGCCTTCAATTATAAAGTTTTAACCAAATCACAGAAAATAAAAATCTTAAAACCAAACTGGAAACTTTGGAGGTTGTGACAGGAAAGGTTGATAGTGTACCGCATATTTATGCTCTAATCGTATTCTGCTTGTATTTTAGTAAAAAACCTGTGGCTGTTGGGTCGAACTCAATGCTGAGCACTTCAAACTATGTGGCCAGGAAAAGTGGTGTGCGATCAGGAATGCCGGGTTTTGTCGGAAAGAAGCTATGTCCAGAACTTATTATAATTCCACTTGACATGGAGAAGTACATTGGGATAAGCGAACGAATTCAAGGGATTGTCAGAGCGTACGATTACACGGCGAACATGCACATGGATGAAGTTAGAATTAACATATCTGACGTGGTGAGAAACTCGCTTGATCCTAATTGTGCTTCTTCAACTGTGAAGCGACTAAGAGAGGACATATTCCGTGTTACAGGCCTGACTGCTTCTGCAGGTAATTCAAGTAGATTTTTGACTTTAATTATCATTCTCTCAATTACATTTAGTTTTTAATCTTTGTTTACTTATTTAGGTATCGCGTCAAATTCTTTGTTGGCGAAGATTTGCAGTAACATAGAAAAACCAAATGGTCAGTATCAACTAAGCCCTAATCGGGAGAAGGTGAAGGAGTTTCTTACAGGAATGCCGGTTCAAAAAGTTCCTGGGATTGGCAAAGTGACAAGTAAAATGCTAGAAGGAATAGGGATAAAAACCCTAGATCAGTTATATGAGAAGCGGGCTATTGTGAATTTACTGTTCTCCACTTCTACTGCTCATTTTTTAATTGCTGCTTCGCTGGGCCTCGGCGGAGGTTCCTATTTTTCGGATGGCGATTTGGCTGGCCTGCAAAAGTCAATGTCCTTCGAAAGGACATTTCTTGCAACTGATGACATGTCCAAAATTGCACGGTTTTGCGAGGATGTCTGCGTTGCGTTGGCTGAGGACATGGAGAACAAGAAAGTGCAAGCGAAAACCATAACTATCAAAGTGAAAACAAGTTCCCACGAAGTAAAAATGAAGAGTACCCAATCCAAATATTACACCAACCGATATCAGGATATCTTTATATTGGCGCAAGTTATCTTGAAGAACTTTGGTCCGGAATTTTGGTCGCAGAAGATCAGACTGCTCGGTGTGCGAGTTTCAGACTTGCGAATGAACCCAGATGAAGATTTGGAATTTAAAGCATTGCCACCACCATTCCGTCGAACAAAGCAGACCATTATTAGGGATTATATGATTGGCTTCAATAAGAGGAAGGAACAATGGGAAAAATGTCCTATATGCATGACCGCCTTGGATCCTGACAAATCCCTCCGGAGTCATGTTAATGCTTGCCTCGATCGATCAGAACGGGACAATATTGCACGGAAATCAGGAAATTCTACTCCAAAAAGAAAGCGAAGTGAGAGTCCTGATGGGAAATCCTCAGCGAAAATTCTAAAAACAATCTGAATTTGTTGTATCCCTACTGATGATTTTAAACTTCTTGTCCTCAAAACACATTCTTAATCTTGTGGCATGCTGTTCAGTTCGTACTATGAAATACGTATTATCAGTCATGCAGTAATTCACTCCTTACCATTCCACCAAATGCACATCATTAGTTATTCTGTTAATGTATTCCCTGTGGGATTTAAACTTCATTTCCTGACTGTATTTGCATGTCAATTTGAATCCAAATAATCAAGTCATGTGTTTTTATTTGAACGTTAAATACAAACCAGTACAATATTTTAGAACAGTTTGAACGACTTTGTTATTTGATCATTCTTGCTTTCGCGAATATCTTTAAATTCTAGATACTGAACGCCGCGCCGTAAGAATATACGATGCAGGAGCCGGAGAATGAATGCTTTGACTGTCTCCACAAAATTTCATTTCAAAAATGCAAACTTCTGACTTCCAATCTAATGCAGGATGACACATACTAATACTTAGAAACAAAGGATTTGTGGGATTAAATTCAAACTTGTCGCTTTAAAAAAGTTGAACATTGAGTTTGGGTTTGCGAGGAACGAGGATGGCTGGCCTTGTGAAAAGCAAAATCCCCTACCTTGTGTATAGGAGAATTGCATGGCCCACTTCCCCATCCCATTGCATGGTAACAACACATGCCATAAGGGAAGGCAGGGGAAGAGTTCACCTCATCCTGATCTATCTACGTAGTATACACACGTACAAGTCCAATGTACTCCCAAAACATACCCAACTCCTAATCTTATTGTGTCAACCACTAGTAACTCCTACTACCTATATTCCTTGTTAAATTTAACCACCACACCACCACCTTAAAACACTAATTTATCATCTGTCTCTTGGATCCTTGACTGAAGGCCAGTTCCTTGGGTGGACACAAGGTAGGAAAAGGCAACTACGAAATTTAATAACTTTCAACCAACCATCATTTGTTTTGAATGGTTTTGAATGACTCAATGATTGACAATTGCCAAAATATAATACTACTACTGTGAAGAATACTACAGTAGTGGGTTACTGTAGGGAAGAAGTTGGTTTGTCTACTGGGATCCGGAGGTGTTGACGGCCACTAACTGGATGGTGCGCTGGAATTTTTGGTCAGAATTAATAAGGTAAGTCATTTAAAATTTGCAGGCAGAGTTCGGGTTGAGGCAGAAAACAGCTGTTTTAATCAATACCCTGTTTAGTGGATGAGGGATGTAGTGCGTAATTACTATTTAATGATTTAAACCACTCAACCTGCCTGTAGTATTTGACCTCCAGGCTGGAATCATTTACGGACACAGAAAAGAAGTATTAAGCTAATGTTTTTAACGGCCATCATAATATTGTTCATGTGATTGCCTTATAAATCAGCGGGTAATCGTGCTTAATAGTAGGAACGTTGGGCTGTTTTTTTAAATTGAAATTGCTGATCGTGTGATAAAAAAAGACTCGCAAAACGAGGCGGAAACATTGCTGACTAACTTTGTTTATTCTGATAAATGTTAATTGGTATTAGTGTTAGAGCCTGGTATCAGTTAGATTTCTCGATTTCTGCTTATATAGTGCTATGATTAAATCAATCAACGAGGATCAACCCCAATTGTTTCACAGGAAATTAAATTTTTTGGGCATTCTGTATTTTACCAAATAGTACAATTTTTGAGAACTTGTTTATTATTGCAGTAACGGCAAGTCTTTCCAGCTCGGGCGTGATATCAACCTGTGTCGCGGTTTGGAACGATATTCTTCGGGGAGGATTGTCCTTTCAACAGGGGAAAGCACACACACATTTTGTTAAGGTGTGTTATCAGTTTGTCTTCCGTATTTTGCAAGTGCCTCTTCCCTATTGACAAATGTTCATGTCTTGGTCTAAAGTATTTCCTACAAAGGTTTATATATATGTATGTAGTCCCTGCGCGTGTGTGTGCATGTTGTCATTTGTTTATAATGATAGTATCGTTGATGAGCTCACTGTTGTGGTTAATTTCATTGATCTGTTTCTCTTCTGACGAACCAGGCATAAGTTGACAGTTTTTCAGGCTGATTGAAAGTATAACAAATTAATGCTGAGCCCATTGGTCATTCTGATATTTCATGCAAGGTGGATAAACAATAATAGTCTACTAATTGTAGGAGATTATTTCATGCATCATTTCATTTTGGCCACAACTATTTTGAATTTCCATTATTTTTTATTAATAACAGGTGAAATCAGTCTGGCCTCCTTAGGGAGGGGAGAAGGGAGGGCTCCGCCCCCCGAGGACTCGCCCCCCAAGAAAAAGCCTAGGGTCTCCAGTATGCAGACTCAGCAGCAGGTAGTGGTTAGATTTTCATTAAACTTGTACTTCTGTTGGATATGATCGGATGATGAAGTATAAATTTCTATTCGAGACTAAGAATGGGGAGTCCTCCCCTGTGAAAAATGGCGTTGCCAACGGCGTTCACTTGGACGATGAGCACAATCATACCGTTACACCTCCATTGATGCCGGCCAAAAGTGGAAACGGTGATATTGTTCGCATAATAGGACAGCATCTCATAGCCATGGGTTTCTCGTAAGTTCCAAGCGTATTTAACTAAAGTTTCCGTAAAAACTTAGAGTTGAACATATCCAATTTGTTTGAAATAGGAGAACAGTAGACACACTAATGGATGAGTCTGGGTATGTGGGTGAAACGTACTGTATTACTATAGTATTCAAGGCAGGTAAAACAATCAACTAGTTGTTTGTTTTACCTACCTTGATAGTATTAGTATATGCGTAAAGTTTTATGTATGCTTTGTAACTAATTTGTTAGATGTCGAATGGATCATCCTGTGGCAACGAAGTTTAGGGATCACGTCATGAAAGGAGATTGGGTGAAAGCCAACTCGGACCTCCAGGAACTCAAGAATTTGCTTGAGAATCCGGAATCCTTGATGGTATGTTGCTTTACGAATAGCTAGCTAGTTTGATTGAACTCTGCCAAAAACACGAACTCTGCTTTGTAAACCCGAGCTTTCATGGCATTTATAAATTTATCTTACCCGTGGCCTACTGATCTGTGAAAAGTGAGCATTTTAACTTGAGCTAAGTTAATTTTTTTAGGAAATGCAGTTTTTGATGCTGGAGCAAAAATATTTAGAACTTTTGGAAGAAGGAAAAGTCATTGATGCGTTGTCGACTTTGCGATACGAGTTGACTCCTTTAAATCATAAAACAAGCCGCGTGCATCAGTTGTCGGCCTACATTATGTGTTCTACTCCTGAAGAAGTGCGTGGTCAGGCCCATTGGGCTGGGAAGGTTTCCCGCTATCAATTGATGGAACACCTTCAGCAGTTTCTTCCGCCAGCCATAATGCTTCCGCCAAGACGGCTGTAAGTGCTTTCCAACAAGAAAGAGCCTCGTTGAGGGGAAGTTCTAAAAGTTACTTATATTTTGAATTTAAATGGTCTAGAGACACACTTTTAAAACAAGCGTTTGACTGGCAAACGGAAAGGTGCCCATATCACAATTCGAGTGGTAGTTGGAACGAGGGCACTTCCTTGGTTTTGGACCATATGTGTTCTAAGGATACCTTCCCTACTACGACAAGACAAATTATGACGGAGCATACCGACGAGGTTTGGTTTTGTCGATTTTCTCCAGACGGCACCAAATTCGCAACGGGGTCCAAGGACTCGACACTTATTATTTGGGATGTCCATCCAGTAAGTCAAGGACGTTAATTGTTGTTTAGTTTAAGTATATATCTAGCTCGTATTAACATTAATATCAGCAAGTATATCTAGGAACAGCATATTCCAAAAACTAATGTTGGTGTCTCTTCTTCCAGACCGAATTTAAGTTGACGCTTCGCAAGGCCTTAGAGGGCCACCAGTATGGCGTTTCGTACTTGTGTTGGAGCCCTGACTCAACATTTATTATTGCGTGTGGCCCAGATGACTCACCGGAGCTTTGGGTTTGGAACACCGTAACAGGTGATCTAAAAGTTAAAATAGCTCCAGGTCCAGAGGATTCACTTACATCTGCTGCCTGGCATCCGGACTCAAAACGATTCGTGACAGGTGGAACGCGAGGGCAATTTTATTTATGTGTAAGAATCTATTAATCTGTTCGATTATAAAATTTATTTGGTTAAACCCCTGTAAGCGTGGTGGTATGGCAGCATTTTACAGCCGCGACTTGTAATATTATAGGATTTGGAAGGAAATGTTTTGGATTCGTGGGAAGGCGTTCGAGTCCAGTGCTTGGCTTACAGGTCTGATGGTAAGACCGTTCTTGCCGCTGACACTCATAATAGAATTCGCGGATACGTCTTCAATACAACAAACCAGGACCACCATATGTGAGTATTGAGTATTCGCAACAACTAATGTGTATGTCTCAGAATTACTCATTTTTATTTATTTTTCCCCTTTAGTTTCAAAGAGGACAGCTCCATAATGAGCTTTACTATGGACGCTACAGACCGTTTAGTTCTTCTTAATGTTGCGACACAAGGAGTCCACCTTTGGGATATAGAAGATCGCGTTCTAATTCGAAAATTCCAAGGAGTAACTCAAGGATTCTATACTATTCACTCTTGCTTCGGTGGTCTCAATCAAAATTTTATTGCATCCGGTTCAGAAGGTTGGTTGATTGTCCTTTCCACATATTTCATTTTTGTATCCTAACCCAAGTTTTATTATACCAGTCATTACATATTTCGTTTTATGAGAACACTTTTATGTATATTGCAGACAACAAGGTTTACATTTGGAACGTGCAGAAGGAGCGCCCCATAGCCTTGCTTGTGGGCCACACCAGAACTGTAAATTGTGTTTCATGGAATCCTTGCAGACCTGAAATGCTCGCTTCAGTGTCGGACGATGGCACCGTTCGGATATGGGGTCCCCAAGTCATCACCCCACCTACTAATTAATGCTAGGCGTTTTTAAACTGCTAATTAACGAGTTTTGTAAATACAAATGTTAGATTTCGAAGCAAGCCGAATCACTTCGCACCGAATATTGACTCGCAAAGTTTGGTAGATTGACAAATTATTCGAAATTTAATCAATGCATATAATTAAAATACGCGTCGCTGAAACCAACGTGATACTTTCCGGAGACCTAGTTCGGGAGTTTAAATTCAGCCATTCAATTCAGTCACACTAGATTTCTCATTTTGGTTTTGGGTCATAAGAATTTAGCATTCATATGTGAAAATATCCAATCATGATTTTATTGCGATTGCGAAAGAGTGCAGGGATGCACGTTTTATAATAATGTACATACCCTTTCATTTTATGTAATAATAAATAAGAAATGAGTTTGTGCATTGAATGGCCGGTCTGAAATGCGAGCAGATAGAAATTTATTGCACATAGTGTTCATAGTTATTCACTCTTTTTCAGTTTAACTTCTGGTCACCTTTGTTTTTTGGGCTTTAAAATAAAGTTTGGTTGAGTCAGAGTTGAGCTAATTCCTGTTATTCTGTGGCTTTTATCTTCGGTTGAATGAGAGTGAAAAATTGCTTTGATCTACAACTTTGTTGGAGCATTTACTAATCTATAATTTTACAACGGAAAGTGAAGTGAATTCTTCTCAATTAATTGTATATGGTGTTAGCAATGGTCATTCATGACATTTGCTTCCAACTCAACATCCGTGACTTGCAATTGCAATGAATGTCATTTCATATACTCTTCAAAGTAATTATAATTTGGTTGCTTGATAACAGTTGGTTTGGCATGTATTTTTGTGTTTGGTTCTGGTTCCGCAGTGTGTTTACCAATACTTGCAAAAGTGCATGTGCGGTTTCGTACTGTTTAAATTTCGACGACCGTTTTAAGAAACAATAAACAGTAAAACTCAAAGCTTGCTGTGCTGTCTTGATCATTTCCGAAACGGTTTGCATTTGAATTGTAGCTTTATAATCGTTAAAACAAATTGAATTGTAAGTTAACCTTAAAAGTTATTGACAACTTGCACTATAGCGAACAATTATCACTGCAAGTCAAGCACTAAGGTGAATGACACGAAATTTCAGATCTTTTTTTAAAATTTTAAATCAGAAGAAACCGTAACGGCATTTAACTATAATGCACAACTTTTGTTTTTTAAAGTTCAACCTTTCCTTGTTAGAAACCTGTTTGAAATATAATTTTAGCACATTTATTGCTTAGCACAAGGAGCGAGTTTGACGCTCTGGAACCTAAACCTAACCTAGATAATAAAAAACGGGTATTAATATTAATTGTAGTAGGTTATTATATCATTATCCTCACGAAGCGAAGCTTCATACAAGCCAAATCATAATGTTTCAAGGTTGATTTCAAAGCCTTGTGAGCTTTCTATATTTCTATATCTATACAGTTTGAAAAATAACGAATTTAATGAACCGCGTGCCTCTTGCTTCGAAAGCATCTCTTAATTCCTGCATCCTGCGAGGTCAAGCGTCAGGCTGCACACTATTGCATATTGTAATTTCTAACCAACAATTTTAATTTCATTGTGGACGAATCGCACGGGGAGCGCTGCTTTTATGCATGTTGCTGGAAACAAAGAGTAAGGCTTAAAATTATAATTATAGACAGAAAGAATTTCTACTAGACGCTTCATTTGCGGGATTGCTGGGTACTTTAATTGCAATTGTAAACTTAAAACAATTCTCGCATGTTATAACAATGAGGATGAGAAAAGCTTTGAATTACCCAGAAGTGAGACAAAGCGTTTGAAAACAGATAAAACTGGCCTGTCAACTTTTAAATTCACTTTTTCATTTCGTTCCTACTCTTCCTTTAAAAGTTTCACTCGGTCATCGTACTTTCTGTCTAAAAATGAATTATATAATCCTAAGTGTGGTCATTCTCGGGACCGTCAATTCCGTAAGTCTAATCCGAAAATAACATTTTGAATGATTTGCGTAATTGTATTCCTACACATATTAATTTTTCAGATTTTCGGTTTGGAAGCAAAATGTAAGGATGTTGATATAAAACTTACAGAAGAGCAAATGATGCCAATCAAGGAATGTGCAGCAACTCTCAAAATTACTGCCGTCACAGACCTTAATCCCTCAAATGCAGGAGTAAAGCCTAACCTACAATTATTAAAATATGATTTCCTTCTGTTTATGTTTGCTATATAAAATTATTTTGTATTTTTAAGTGTTTTTCCAAGTGCATTCTGGAGAAAAAAGGTTTAGTAAGTGATCATTTTGAACATTAATCACTTTCGAGCAAATTCGAATCAAATTTTCAGTTGTTTCTCTCAGCTTTTTAAACTCCTTAATGAGGCTGACAACTCTAGCAGTGTTCTTAATTTTCTGAACAGATGGATGATGCTGGCAAACCCCACAAAGAAAACATTATGAAGGTTATAGATGATAATTTGCCCGCTAGTTTGAAGGACGCCTGGAAGGCCGCGATAGAAAAGTGTTTAGATAATGAAGGTAATTAATAATTTATTTTCATAAGTTTAAATTATTAAGAAATTAAATTTATTTGCCAAATCAATTTCAGAATAATCATCCTTAATTAAATTAATTGGTTAGTTAATTTAATTTGATTGAAATTAAATTGGTTTTCTGTTTGACTCATTCCAGGTTCCCAGGTCAAATCACCGGATAACGAGAAATGTTCGAGCTATATGCCGTTGAGCATGTGCGTACATAATGCCTTCCTGAACGTGAGTGTTAAGCTACCTCGATTGAAAATCCGTGACTACTGCTTAACCATTTCAAATTATATGTCAATTTAGATTTGCAAGTAACTTCGCTATCCTGGACCTTGTCGACAACAAACGGCGGTCATACAATGGAAAATATGAACAACAGATCTGTCAGACTCTGTCTAGTCTTTATTCTTTTTCATAAATGCAAATATATAAGTTCACCCATAAAAACGAAAGCGACAGCTGTACACAATAATTTGCGTGTTCAGGCATTAGTGACATATGTGATTAACGTCTGACCTTTAAATAATTTCTGTGTACCTCTATGCAATAAAAATGGAGCATGGTTGCTTTTGCTTATTTACTCAAGGTACTCAGCATGACATTTCCTTCTGTATAATACAGTCACTCTAATTAATGCAATGCCTTTGTAAGACTCGGCTTTGCTGGACAAGTGCAGGTATTGCAATTGGCCATGAGAAATGATGAACTGAGATTAACATGATTATAACAATACCATTCGAGTTAAGCAATTTAATACATTTTACTGAGAACTGCTGTTTACGGAATTGAAATGTAACATTGTGCATTGTATGCTGCGGCTAACTTCTGGACACCGGAAACCACCTCTAAATGTCAGCATGTATGACTTGACGTATACAAAGGGTTAATTTCCGGAGCCGAAGTCAAGCACCAGTGCGCAGATGACCATGCTTCTGGAAATTTTGCAAGATCAATTATGTCCTAACTGCCTGATTTTGTGTTTTACAGTACAATGTCGACCACTAATTACTACAAGCGTTTATGTTCTGGATATAAAAGCAATGATTTTACTTTTCTTTACCACACACAAAGTCTCAATTAACCCTTTTAAAAAACTAACTTTTCTCCCGAATCAACTCTCCCAAATTTCAATTTTTTGAAAAACCATGAATTCCAAAACTTCAATTGCCCTCATTGTAGTCTCCACATTATTGTGTGGTATAAGTTTTGGTTATTTTGAGTACTGGTTTTAAATTCTAATTTATTTCAATGTGTGATGCTTGTCAGGTGCTTGCCAAGATCTGTCCATGACTAAATGCAGTGATGTCGCAGTTACTTGGAGGGAGGAGCAAAAAGCCAACGTATTGGCTTGCCTTAATAGCATAGGTGCGACAAGTCCTGAAAGCGTTACGAAGGATCAAAGAGGGGTTAGTTAAATTTTGCCTTGATTTGGTGTTTGCCTATTAGCTCAAACAATTTTGTATTAATATTTCAGTGCTATATTAAATGTCTGATGCTAAAACAAAAATTAGTAAGTTGGTTCAAGTATATTCAAGTTAGTAATTTGCATTTTGCAATTAAAATTTACCTGCAAGTGCTTTGAATTAGGTCGAAGAGAGTGGAAAATTAAAATCAGACGGTATACCAGGAATGTATCCCACTGGCTTGCCGGAATCTGTCAAAGCGCCACTTGCAACACAAATTTCTCAATGCATGGATACCGCTGGTATCAATGAATTCGCTTCAAATGAAGCACATCTGAATTTAATTAGTAATGTGCAATTCCAGTTATTAATTGACTGTTGTTTACAGGAGGGAAAGTTAAAATGGATGATGCTACTTGCGCACAATTCGTACCAATATGTGATTGCATCAAGGCGGCATATTCAGTAGTAAATGCAAAAGCATTTGAATGTTTAATAGAAATTAGTTTCAAGTGTACTAACAAATGGTGTGACTCTTTGTAGGTGTGCAAGTAATTTGGAGTCCGTCGGTGAACTCTTTTGCAATCGCCCTTGATGTCGAGACAAAATTCTAATATTTTAGTTTATTCAAATTCAAACAATTAAATAAAGTGAATGCTGCAAATGTGTTTCGTGTTAACTGAAATTGATAGTCTGTTCTGTGTAGTCTTGTTATCTGTCTTTGTGTTGCATTTCTGTCATCAAAATTATGCAAAAATCCAATTTCCCGTAGCAATTTTCAGGGCTTGCAATTTTCAATGCAAATATTAGTGCGTAGGAGTCACTCCAAGCCGAATGTAGACCGATACAACCACAACACACTATTGGTGTATAGATGTAAAGCTTGGGTACAAATAAGAATTTTGCGTCATTCTCGTTCACAACCCCAATCAGCCGAACAATGAGTGCCAAATGACTAATACGATAATGTAAATCGAGATTTGCTTTGTGAGGCTAGCTATGCCTGTAAATTCATGTCGACTCTGCTTTGACTTTCATTGCAATCCAATGAAATCACGCATGAGGATTATGCTCAACAGCCTAATAGAAAATTTACAACATCGTGTTATTTTAGTGCCAGGTGCGTCGGGTGCTCATAATGCACTGAATGCACTCGTCCTTCACTGCATAGCATATTTAGTTTGACTGACTCGATACTTTCATAGGCCTTTAATTTTGATTCGAGTCCATGGCTAGTCTATCAAGTCGGAAAAAGCATAAAATGTTCAAGACATTGCTAATCCGAAACAAAGACGTGTCCACCGTTAGACTAATTTTATTTTTTACTCTAAGTCTTCACCACACTACTGCCAGGAAACCAAGTCTTATCAAGTTTAGAATGGTTGAGACGCAAATTGCTTTGCATAAATACAAAGTTTATAAACTAAGGACAAGAAGTGAGTTTAAAGCGGTTTGTAATCGAGCATTGACTCAAGTTTTTGTTATCTCCATTCGGTGCTTCTTTCATAAAATCTTCCTAGATAACGTAGTCCCGCTCCGCTCCGGCTCCGCCCGAATAGCAAACAAACCAGTTTCGGTGCAAATATTTCTCAAATCCGCTCCGTTAAAGCCATCCAAAATTTTAACTACTGCCTCATAATCTAATTACAGATAAGAACATAATGAAAATTAATCAGTGCGCTGTGTGATCTGCAATGACTTGCTTTGGCTTTATAGTTGAAGCCTTTATATACTTTTACTTACCCATTTCTCCATGCTTCGCAATCGGAGCAGCGTGGGTTTTCAAAATCTGCAATCTAGCTTGTTCGTTTGGCAGCGGAATTTCAATTTTCCTATCAAGACGTCCAGGACGTAGCATGTAGCAATGCTGGGTCCAAAGTATCAGGCCAATTTGTGGCCATAATCATCTTAACTTGTAAAATGCAAGAAAAAAGTTCTAAAATTAGACATGTGCCAGTTAAAAAGGATTTCAATCTGAATGTTTATCGTACCTGGCCCAAAGAATCAAAGCCGTCCATCTGATTGAGAAGCTCCATCAAGGTGCGTTGAATTTCACGATCTGCAGATGTTCCTTCTGAGAATCGCCTGCCACCAATAGCGCCTATTTCATCCATAAAAATTATACAGGGTTGGTGATCACGGGACAACCCTTTGGTGGAGTTATTCCGACACGTTGAAAGAGCTCAGGATTCATAAGAGGCAGTTAAATAAAATAACCTGAAAATACGACATGAAATGATATTATGACATTCTTTCATTACAAAAAGCTATCCCTGTCCAAGTTTACCTCTCACAACTCGCGAATTTGCTCTCCAAGACCTCCAATAGCGGAGTAAGGCATTCGTGGCTCATGTTGTAGACCAAATGCCAAAGGGAGCTTCTACAGTAAACTGAAGTTAATTGCTTAAGGACTTCGCCAACAACAGTCTGTCAAGACCAAGAATAAATTCACCAAAATCACATCAATAAAATAATAGAATTTGAAATACACTAAATCCAGTCAAATTACCTGTCCCACACTTTGCAAAGCTTTAAGATCATTTTCAGATTTATCATACTGCTTCGCCAACTCCTTCAACTGATCTCGCACTANATCATACTGCTTCGCCAACTCCTTCAACTGATCTCGCACTAGAAATGAAAGAAAGCATTGATTGTTATATTTAACTTAATACCCTTCCCAATGCTTTAATTTTGTTTTCGTACTTTCTTTGAGGCGAAGGCGACCGTCGACAGACATCTCGATGTTCTGCCAATTTTCCCCTGTAATCATCTGCGTCGGCCGGCCCTTTCCCTGGCGGCTGAATCCAATGAAGGAGGCAGAGTCCCTGCAGTCGCCATCTTTTTCACCGGAGTTAATACCCTACACGAACTATAATTTTAACTCGAAGCTCTGAGGTTAGAAGGATCCAACTTCTTTAAAATATTTTCAAGATATTTTCTTTGACTTGAGGCCAATTCACTGCCACTAAACTCAATTCTATACTGTTCTGTCATTCCCGATTTTGAAAACTTGCCGACTCACCCAGCAGAACTGAAACAGTCTACGTTCAACCACAAGGTGCCTCTTGCCTGCGTAGATCCGCAGATCCCACAATTCGAGTGGCCATGAATGAAGGCGGGGAAAACTTTACAAATTCATTCATGCCACTCACTATTCCTGTCCAAAAATACCTGTTCCCGTCCAATCTAAAATCCTCATTTGCTTTTGCTATAAACAGGTGTTTTACTTAATATTTGAAATGTTTCCTCCTTACAATACGTTCAACGCTAGCAAAATGAAAATAGAAACATTATTGGAGAGACTGACGATTAATCGACCTCATGTGCATTTGCTGAGCATATCAAGATAGGAATTATAATTTTGAGAGTGCGTAAGCGTATGGTGTACTTAAATTGACCACCAGCAAATTTAAATAGTTAGTGTGTAGCCGTGTGTATAAAATTTTGAAAAATGAATTAATATGAGAATTTCAAAACTCAAGCGCAAACCATTCTCGTATGCAAGAGTAGTACGAGATGGATGTTGTTATCTTGATTTATTGCTACTTTAATTAAATATTTTTTCACACAGACAAGGCATTAGACACACATATGAGACACGGAAACGAGTGAAATGACAGAACGAAGTATGTAATATTGAGGTCGAACAAAATGGAGATAACGATAAACTGTATTTACTTCCTGTTGAACTTTTTGCTGAATTTGTATTTTATAAAATAAAGGTTTATTGTCAGTTGTCACTCGGCACTCCAAAACATTATGTAAATGATTACTGTACATAATCGACATCTCTCGTGCAGTACTGCTCATGGTTGTGCAAAAATTGAAGTGCCTTCACTCTTTACTTCGTTGTTTATGGAATAGACGTCAACAGGTGTATGTATGTATGCAATTGCCGAAAAAAGCGTGCGGTTTGCATGGTGTGGGTCCGTCCAAATGAATTCAAGGGCAAGGAATTCAATATTCAAAATAGTCATCTGTTTGTGGGATTAGAATTATATGCAAATTGGCCTCAACTTTGTGCTTTTCTTGTAATGACCTGAAGGGATCTGGCCAGGTTTCGAGGGGTCGTGATATCGACTACATTTCGGAGTTGTTATACGCTAATACGCTACAAATTGTGTTTATGGTGGAATTTTGTGCTGTGCTCGTCTCGTCTAGTGAATCCTGAATATGGAATAAAACAATGAGAAAATGAAATGAACATAACGAGAAAAAGAACTTTAATGGAATTGTAACTCAATTACAACAAAGTGTCGCGTAGTACACTTGTTGTGGTGTCCTCGATCATTTGTTGCCTGTTTACCTTTACTGGTGAGTAGTATAATATTTATAAATGTCTAGATAAACATGTTATAATTGTGGAGTCAAATATAAAAGAATCTAATCGGCCAGGGCCTCCTTCCCCAAATTATATCAAATATTAAATGTCATTTTTCTTTTCTTTTTACTTAATAGACTTCACCTGCCTGAAGACTTCCCGGCATCTAACCTACTCTAGCAATAAAATGCAAACTCGGCAAACACGATAGATTCAATCTAGATATTTTCAATACTAGTTACTAGTCTAACCAAACATATCTTAGCCACATACTCAGCAATATTTTGGAAGCAAAAGTGAGTACAATTGGATTGTGCGTACGTGCTAGCAGTCATATCATCAATCCAATGCAAATTTGAAATGCAAATTAATTACATGCACAATTAACACAATACAGCTCATATCATCCGTTATGTCTCAACGTTGAAGCAATTTAACGTGCCAGCATTAATAATACAAAACTATACTTGCAATATAATCGAAAACTTCCGCCGACGCGACGCATTGATTAAATCACAAAGGCTAGGACAAGGAAAGGAACTGTCAACCTAACAAGTGGAATTCGTGAACAAGGTAAGACTGCAAATTATTAATATTGGTAAAGAGTAAAGAGGAGAGGAGGTAATATACAATGCTACACTACAATGCCAGACGCACACAAACGCAAAACGTGCATGAAAATTCTGACTGAGTGCTTTTAATTAATTACATTTCGCACGCATTTTTTGAAAACTATCTTGCAAAATCGAAAAAAAACAAAGAGTACCTTATAGTTTGGTGCTCTGTTCCATTGTGAAATACCTTGCTGCTTGACTTTGGCTCTTGTTTTATGACTTAAGCCAGTCATCAATTTTTTGTATTTCAAATAGTTCGCTAGTAGGATAGTAGCTCCGAAACGATTGTACTCACTCTAAAATATCCTACCTGCTTTCTGACTAAAGTGAAGTACTTAATTCACTATTTACTTTTCTGGATGGACGAATTGGTTAATGCTTAGTATCTGTGCGCAATGTGGTACTCATTGTCTGGATCTGGAACTACACAGGCAGGCAGGTCAGAAACCCGTACGGATTGTTGACAATTCATTGTAAACTCTGTGGATTCGTTTCAAACAAAACGAACTGTGTTATGATAATATAATGGTGCTATTGCGCGTTGCATGTTGCGTTGCGTGTTTCACTTATGAAAGCAATGAATAACTTCCTTGTTGATTTACAGTTATGCGGCTCTGGCCCAATTCTTTCAGCCGTCGCTTTTAGCTCTTTTTTGATCCAGATAAATGTAAATATGCTAGCGAGACAAATTTTGATTTAGTAAATTAGCCGTCTCATATCAAATTGCAAACCCCATGGTTTTCTAGATTTCACATTTGAAAATACGTACGCGTATGCATGAAAATTCGTGGCAATGGGTACGGATTTGCAGGGTTGACGAGTGATCTGAAGCCAAGGTCAGGGAGTCAGGCAGGGATTTATATTCTTGATACACTTTTGATATAAATAGTCAATGAAATCACTGGACAGGGACACGGCAAAACAATTGAATCAAATTCGATATTTCGTAACACATCAAGGGCATAATTAATTACATCTTTTCCTCCTCAAGTAAATAGGACACAGACATGCCAATTGAGCTAGGTTCCTTTTAAATATATATCTATATATGAATTTAGATGTTACATAAATTAATTCATATTCTTAAATTGACTTTTTTTTTAAATTAAAAATGTTTGCTATTTCACTCTGGGGTCCTTCCGCAGGTGGTCATTGGCATTCATGCTTGACACCTTTGTTAGTTCTTAGTTCTCATCGCAAACCGCATTGCATTATATATAATTCATTGCTTCATACGTATACGCACATGCTTGCTTGACTTCTACTTGATGCAATTGCGTTGTTGAATATGGCCTCTTTGGTTGAAGGAGACGACAGAACATGGTTAACGAATGCTTGTTTGTAGATAAAAATAGAGGCAAAAATCATCTTCCCTGGCATTGCATTGCAACATTGAATGCCTTAGTGTGTAAGAGTGGAAGAATCTGCCATTGCTTAAATGAGGCAGGATAATGTAAATACATACCTAGTACAACACGAAAGCGTTCACCGTGAACATAATAAGATAGAAAAAAGAATGAAGTAAAATTGATGGACTGCCTGTGCCTGCCAATCTCGTAGTCCAGTAGTGCCAGTGTGTCAGACAATTGAAAGGAAGAGTCAGACCCAGGGGAATTATTTTTTCCGTTTGGTTCATTTGCAATTACAACTATTGACTTAGCTGTCTATATGGAAAGACCAAGGTTTGGAACGTGAGTTACAAGTTACTGACGGTCAAGGAATGCAGAATTTAGCCATGCATGGTTCAGTTTTGTCCAGTTCCTGCCTCTCGGCGGTCAGGCCGACGTACGTCAATCAGTAGTCAAATTGGATTAGTCCACACCACAACTTTGACTACGACTCTAATCAGTTCTAGTTATTTCGCGAGCTCGGAACGGTTTTGTTTCTGTAATTCAAACTCCCCTGGGCACTCTGTCTGAAAGTGTAAAATGTGGGCTTCTTACTGTCGTTAGGTCTCTAAGTTGCATTTGCTGTTCTAGCACGTGTACGTGGCATGTTTTCAAACCATAGGAGCAACCAAATGCATCGCAATTAGAAAGATCTCGAGCTATACCTTCAACAAATTGTGCAAAGTGCGTGCTGCAGTTGTAATATTATTCCAAATTATTGGATAAGCAACGGAATCTGAGCACTGATGGTTTCAAAAAATTTTAACCTATAAGCTCTTTGCCAAAAGGTAGTGTTTGTAATCTGTATTGTACCAACCGCTTCCCCTTTCTATACACAAATCAGAGCAAACGCTCGCACGCATAACCCCAGTAGTGCTTATATTCCAACACTTCAGGTTAAGGTATGCCACCTTAAAAACACGCAGAGTAAACAGTTGATGTGGATGTACTTCTTTTTGAGCTCATTGGCGGACTTTTAATTCCTTTGGAGCAGCCGGGAATGAAATGTAAAGAATTCATTCGTTGTTTTTCTTAAAACGAGAGGAATCATTTTTGGTTGACTTTTTAATTGGAAAATATTAAGAGCAGTGTTCTTTAAATAGGTAGAAATTGGAAAATCAATCCCTTACAATTATTAAGCTAAGCTTACATGCTACATGATGTTCATGCTTACATGGTTTATGACGAAAGTCAAGTGCTATGCAGTAATTTTAGAAAAAATGGTTAGAGAATCTGTAATTTCAAAAGACGTGTGAATATCTTGCTAAATGCTTGCCAGACAAAATCCAAATTTCTCAGCCGAGCTATCAATTTCCGTTTTACTCCACACTGCAAATCAGTTCATATTAGTATTCATACAAGCATTAAGCATACATAATTATATGGGTTTTTTCACAATGTGTTCAAATTCAATTCCTTTGGCATTCTCTTCATGAAGCTTTTAAGCCTCCGCCGCGCCGCTCACTCGTCATCAACACATTGGAATTGAGTTATATAGGCCCTACTTAAGTTTGTGTACTCTAGCGTGAGCTGCTATCTTTGCTGATCAGCTCTACATTGAAAATGCTTTCGTTATCTTTTCAACGCGTGCATGTCATTTCTTAATAAATACCTGCCCCATTCTCTGCTTAACTGTGGGGGTTAATGTGGCTGTACTCATGTATTGACTCGCCCTAATAGTGAACTGGTAAAGTACGTTTGGTCACTCAACAGATTAATAAATAAAAAGGCTGGCTTCATGCACGATTGTCGCGAGTAAGGAACTAGAGATTCTGTTAAAACATGCTTCCGTCCTTTACCGCGCAGTACACATTGGTTAAAGTATCTCACCTAATAAACAATAATAAATTGGTGTTGATTAGGTTTTGGTGGACTTGGATGAGAGGACAGACTGAGTGAAGTTGTGGTGGAGCCTGGGCTAGGGCTCGTTCTTGTATTTGCCTTCATGCTCCGGTTTGGTTTTGGAAGTAGGAAGTTGCAATTTCCTGTGCCGACGGACGTCAGCCACACTGCTCACTAACCTAGAGTGCTTTGATTCATTGTGAACTGGGCGAGTACTGGAAAGTTAGACGGGAGGTCGAGAGGAAGGAAGAATATTATTTCTAAAGTTTTCTAATAAAATGCCCGGGAAGACTACAATAACCCCCCCAGTGGAAGCTGTTCCTGCAGTCAGAAAAAACTCACTAGAAGGAGCGTCGCCGGATTGGGACACTTGTCAAGACTCTCCATCGGTGAGCCAATTTGTTGCCATTAAAGCATTTCTATTTGGTGGCCGGATAGTGCTGGATAGGCTTGTCTTCGATTTTAGCTAAGGTCAATGACCTAACCTAGAAGTCAACGGTCAGGTCAACTTGTGAGTGTGACCTCAAGAAAATTTTTCGTCACATCTTCCTGAGCACAATGACGTGTCACATGGCATGCATCTCTTCCATTTTAGCTAAGGTCAAGTTCCTAACTCAGAGGTTAAAGGTCCGGTCAAGTTGTGACATGGCCTCTGCAAACCCCATTGACCTCCTGAACATTTTAAGCTATCAAGCTCCTTAGGAGGAGATAGAGGACAAACTGTCAAACCGGTGCACTTTAGTATGTGTATGATTCAGGCGCCGGTTTTCTATTATAAACTAGATAGTATAGCAATTCTCCTAACCTGGAGGACGTTCCGTCCTGCCGGAAGATTAAATTAAATTTCCTCTTCTCAATTTGTATTCCTGATAGGAGCTCAAACATCCGGCCGGAAATGAATTAATTCAATTTTGAGCGTGTGCATGGCAGACAATGGGAGGAAAACACAGTAAAACTAGGAATCCTACAGTTTACGCATTCTTGATTTTTTCTAGAATATGCAAGTCGTTTTGAAAGGTTTTGAGGAGAAAATAAAATTGGAATTAAATTTGCAGGACTGGCGCCGTGAGCGAGGCGACAGCATGAAATCTGGTAGCAGTAAAAGTGGTGAAAATGGAAGTGTTTTGTCTTCAACGTCCACAGCTGATGTTAACAGTGCTCCAATTGTGACTTCCGGTCTGGTAGAGTCAGCGAAGGAAGCCAAAGAGAAAGAACATATGATGAAGAGAACCAGCTCTTGGATGAAGAATTTGGGCAATGGAATGAGGACACTTCGTCTCCGAAAAGGCAGTGGAACCAATAAAAAGAAAGAGAAACTGGATAACGGCATTATGGATGAGGACAATAGTACAAGTACAAAAGGTGATGGTGAAGTGCCTGAGAATACTCCACCGGTGTCCTCCCCTGCCTCACCCTCTGTGTCCACAGGCTCGAAATCAAAGAAAAAAGATAAGAAGAAGAAAGGTGATACTGAGAGGAAACAAGATGACGACCCAGATCCTGCTACAACCACTATTGTTGTGGTCCCAGTTCCAGAGCCCCCATTACCGGCCCCTTCTGTTCCAGAGCATAAATCTACGGCAGCAACACTAGTCAGCCGGTTGAGTAAAGGAAAGAAAAAAGTCACAAGTGATACATCTGGACAAAACGGAGGCGCCCTCAAACCAGCGAGTGAAAATTCGGGTAAGTCGAGACTCAACGGCAACATGAGTCGAGTTTTATTGATTGCCTTCTCCGTTGCTTCGCGTCGAACTCCGAATGGTAGCTCTAGCTGTGCTTGGTTTGCGCTGCACTACTAAAGCGTGATACTTTACATGTACATATAGGTACATGCTAAAAAGTGTGATTATCTGGTTAGGAAACCTCTGCGCTCTCAAGAAAGCCAGAGAATGTCCAGTACAACCTAATTTCCTTCCTCGTTCAACTCGTTCTTGCCCCTATCTATTTCCATAACTTTACTATAGTTTAGGTCACGTTATGTCGTGCTAGTTCTCCTGTGATGTTTAAGGCGACTACGTCTTTTTGGTGGAGATATAACCTCTAATTCCGTGCTTTGTTTCCTTGTGTCTACGAATGGACTGCTGGGCAAAGCTCTTCACTTTTGTAGTATTTTGTTAATTTAACCAAACGTCCTTTCTTTTTGTGTAATTCATATTTCATACCCCTCTTAATCATGTTGCCAATGCAAACGCTGCGAAGAAGGGCGAGTCCGCTAAGGTGTTCATGTAAGATTTTTTTAATTGAGTAATGCTGACAAATGGGGTTTATATTCGGAAATAATTCATACCAGTACAGTAACTGTGAAGTAATGCAGCAGAAGTATTCGTATAAATTAATTTCCCATTCAAGTTTAATGAAATCAAAAAAATGTGTCGAGGTTTTAAAAGGTATCTTGCCGGTGGAAGGAATTATACAAATTTGCACAGTGGGGTTAGGCAAGTGATCTAATCCGCGCTAAATAAGGTATACAGTCGAATTTACAAGAATGTGACACGAGAAGTTCAGGTTGGCCAACAACCCCGTGCTCAATGTGTATATTGGTTTAACGTAACCTTCAGGGGCGGGTAAAATACTCCTTCAAAATACAAAATAGTATTTGTATTTTGTATTTTGAGCGCAGAAATGGCAAAGTGTTTTGTATTTGTATTTTAGGCGAGAAAGTATTTTGTATTTTGTATTTTCAAAAAAACTTGCCCGAACCAACAGTATTTAAAATAATTTCCAAAATACAAAATACTTTTGCTACGTGCACTGAAACCATTGATAGTTTGAAGAACTTCTTATCGTTTACATGACTTTTATTAAATTCAACGCACCGATTCCATCTTCTGGCCCGGTGGAAAGAATGTTTACCGTAATTGACCTATTAAAAGCCCGGGGGTTTATTTAATATCGACACCTCGAGGCGGGGCATTATGTGTATCAGGGCAGGGGCTTGCATTAGGGCAGGGGCATGTATTAGGGCAAGGGCTTGTATTAGGGCAGGGGCATGTATTAGGGCAAGGGCTTGTATTAGGGCAGGGGCGTGTATTAGGGCAAGGGCTTGTATTAGGGCAGGGGCTTGTACTAGGACAGGGGCTTGTACTAGAACAGGGGCTTGTATTAGGGCAGGAGCTTGTATTAGGGCAGGAGCTTGTATTAGGGCAGGGGCTTCTATTCCCAGAATTCACCCACAGGCGGGGCTTCTATTAGGGTAGGGCTTCTAATAAGTCATTTATGGTGCTCTACAATGATTTTGTCGCAAAAAAAGAGCTCTCACGAGGGAAGTACCCGAGGTGCAACCTCCCGATTTGCCTCAAACTTTGTCCACAGGTTACTCTTATGTAGAAACTATGTTTCACAAAGTGTCCGTTCTCA
>JAAXYW010000223.1:0-49413 GCA_036851895.1 Orthonychiurus folsomi
ATCATGAATAACTCTATATAACTGCTAGTATTCTGTGTCTGTATGGCAATCTCAAATGTGAGACAGAGATCGGATGAATAAATGACGATTGTTCCCCCCTGAATTTTAACATTGGATGTAATCTAACTATTCAATGGAGGCATTTTTATTTATTGTGTTTATTTAAAATTTGAATCGACCATTAAGAATTGACTCATTTCGCTTCAAACAAAACAAGTTCACCGAAAAGGAAACATTCCGAATTAATATTTAGTTCCCGAAAAGGGGAAAACATCTAGATTTCATGTGCTACGGCATAATATTTATTTCCCACTCGACCCACGGCCACGGAGCCCCTGACGGAAAGTTAATTTCAACTCGAGCTCGTCGTCCTGAATTTCCATGCAAGAAAGTGGCGTGTATTGCCACGTCCCCTCCCAACGGACCACAGAAGCAATTCCGATAAATTTGTCAGATTGGAAACATCGCACCTCATCTCATCTAATTTTCTGCTTCCACAATAACACGGAGACAAAACTACAATATTATGAGACTACCATTTCCTACATCCAGCATGTACTTATTCTTCCTACTGTGCTGTACTGTCCTGTAGCCTGTAACCACTTTTACTGATAGGATTCCTGTGTTTGTTTTGTAGAATCGTCCTATTCATTTTCCTGAGATCCTTTTAGAGATTGACTCGATTTGACTATTTTGCAGGAGAGAACTTGAGTTTCTCCACATGGTGGGTAATTAACACATTTTAATTACTTTGCCACGCAGTTAGTTAGATTGGAATGGCCAATACGGTAATGAATTGCTGCACTGCTCTGGGCTCCGAATGTACACTCCGCATTATATGCATGCATGCAAACGCAAATTACAAAGTGCCATGCTGTTCCCAACATACGTGTATTTCATGTACTACTATGAAGCATTTAAAATTCAAAGTACAATCACGTCTAAACGTAAATGCCTCCACTCGGGACAGCATGATTCCTGAAACTAATTTACAATTTGCTTTTGGTCCAGTTGAAATCTCGTCGCAAAGTTGTGATTGTAAACCGGGACGAGGAGTACAAACAACACAACTAAAATTCCGCTTGATAGTTTAATTTTTGGTAATTGAGTAGTAAAAGACCACAAAGTTCGCTCTCACTTCCGACATTCCGACAGAATGTTTTTAAACACAGTTCACTGCTTAATGCCACTAATCCAAAATAAATTTCTTGATAAAGTTACACCTATGCATGACGAAAGCTTTAAATGTCATCATCTATTTTCATCTATTGCTGTGTAGCCCCTCATTCCCAAAAACGCGACGCGTTGTGCTGGTGCAGTGGATAATACGATGCGAAAGTAAATGGAATTCACCCCCTGTCGTTACGTCAAGTGAAGTATGTTTTCCGATTCAACCCAAAAACGCTCATTGTATCAGATAAGAAAGGAAGGGCTCCACTGTAGTCAAGTGATGTTTAAGTATGCAGGAAGAGCACGTCTTACGACAGAGTATATGTAAGAAAATGATTTGCATTGCAAATACTTTTTCCTTTGTGAATGACAATGATTCTTCCCCTCTATTAACGGGAAAGACGTGGATCCAAAGGAAGGGGTGCCTTATTTGAGATGGGGAATTTCGCTTCGCTATGCTGTGTCCTTGCTCTCCTTTCTAATCTAGACAGATTATTCCAAAATTTTAAAATCTGATTTATTGAAAAGGAAGTTTTGATAATCCTACGCCATTTAAATTATATTTTAATCATTATTAAATCTAAAACTTGGGTTAAAGGTTTCACACCAGTGTGTGTCGTGTGTGAATTGGTTTCGACCGATCAAACATTTTCCTCACCTTCTCCACTTACGTAAAAAATATATTTTGAGTGATCCGTGATTGGAGTAGTAAGAGTTTGGAGAACTGGCCATAAAGGTCTCGTCCAAGTGCCTATTGAGTCTATTGAGAAGAAGTAAAATAGATTTCTATAGTCCCATGTAATGAGAGACTCATGTTTTATAGCCTTCCTTCCCTTTACCCATCCCACAATCCTAACTTTCTCCGCGGGTAGCTAAACTCTTGGCTTAGAGCTTCGCTTGGTTGAAACATATGTAAGGGCAAAGGATCCGTCCTTACACAGGGTAATCCAGGGCTGGTTTGGATTCCCGAATTTTTTTGTAAAGAGAAAGTACGTCAGTAGCATACACACTACGTATACGGGATGGCTACGTACGTACGTACGGATTCGACGAAGGGAAAAATCTACCCAAGGAGAAGAGGAGCTGAAAATTTCCTGGATAAATCCATCCCCGGGGATAATGCTACCCGGATTCTCGTTAGTCACGAATATCCAATGAGTGAGTGTGACTTGAAACAAAAGCGAGTGGAAAAAGTCGAGTGCAACTAATGGCTTTTCTCCTCCCCGACATTTAGCCTTTGCCTTTTACTTACGCTTACAAGCACACATATCCTTCGTACGTACGTAAGGCTAAACCAAAGCTTTCTTCTCATTGACATACATTACGATTTGCATTTCCACGCTTATTAAGTTCTTTTTTACTCAAGACGAAAGACGGGAACTCATCACGAGAAAAGGAAGCCTTGGAAATCCCCGGAGGAAGTTTAGTATTTAAATAACTCGAGCAGATGAAAAACCCGGGGTATGTACAAGCAGCAAAAAATTAAATTATTTGGAAGGAAATGTCGGATTCGAGTTCTCCAGGAAAATTGAAGTTGAGGGGCTGAAGCACATGTGCATGTGCGAATAGTATGGTGGGTGGGTGGAACGAAAAAAAAACGGTTTTCCAGGAAGCCTTGGAAATCCCCGGAGGAAGTTTAGTATTTAAATAACTCGAGCAGATGAAAAACCCGGGGTATGTACAAGCAGCAAAGAATTAAATTATTTGGAAGGAAATGTCGGATTCGAGTTCTCCAGGAAAATTGGAGTTGAGGGGCTGAAGCACATGTGCATGTGCGAATAGGGTGGGTGGGTGGAACGAAAAAGAAACGGTTTTCCTATTACGTCTTTGTAGCTTCGGAGACAATTCACTGGAGAGTTTAAATTAGGAAAGCATCGGAGCGACGCGGAAGGCTAATGAAGAAATTGGTCTAATTTGGAGGATGCTAATGAGTTTTGGGTTGGATGCTGGTTGAGAATGAGGGCGACTGGTGGTTGAGAGTTGAGACATTTGAGGCAGCCCATTTTTTATATTTAACTTTTGCGTGAGGAAGAAAAATCGTTGTCGTATGAAAATCTTAAATTTCTTCTTTTGGCTGAAGCACCCTGCACGTTCTGCATGATAGTCATTAATGCCTACATACACACACATATTTCTAATTTAAACAGAATAAGAATATGCTACAGTTAGTAGTTTACAGAAACGTTCATTATTTGTCAGGTTTCTATCTAAATTGGAGTGAATTTAGTTCTATTAGTGTATGCAGTTTTGAAACTGCATGTGATATTGTATTACATTACAAATTTTGAGAAAAAGTGAATGGAATATTTGTTTAAGAATGAAGACAGAGCTTTTGTTCAGTGTGCATCGATCGTCCTTCAACTTTACTTTTAACTCGCCGATTTAATAAAGATATAGACTTAGAAAATTAAAATCACACCTTTAGATAAAAAGTGCACAAATAAAAAGATATTTATTACTCACATGAGACTTAAAAATCCAAGCCCATTTAATCTACTGAACTCGCTGAACATTAGGGTGAGAGGGAGTCAAGAGCTATTGAAAAGTCCGCAAGTTGTTAGTGTAGGAAGGAACTGGGGGAGGAGGATAGTCAAATTAGGGAAGTAGACTTGAGTTGAAAATGAAGTCAAGAGGGAGAGTCTCCTGAGAGTTTTAATCAAGTGTCGCCTTCTCCCTCTCCATCTCTCTAAACACACTCTTAATTTCGTCTTCCCACTCTTCATCATCAATTTTATTCAGCTCCTCTTACAAATTTCCATCCCCTTAGGCTTCAAATTTCAGACTTCCCATTTTGTATATCATTTGAGGTCGGTCTTGGGTTACCTAATATTTTACCATCCAAACCCCCTCCTTCTTTTGCTGGAATTCACCCTGGAGGTATAACCCTCACTTAAATTTTGTAAAATTAATAATAAAATGAAGTTGGCAGCATAAATTTAGCGGTATGAGGATAAATAGTTCAACTGCTCCAGTATAAAAATTACAAATTGTTGATAAAAGTATAATAAACAGGATTTTTCCTTAAAGATAGGAGTTTTCTGTTGTTTTTAGTTGGGCTTAATGGTACAGGGTAGCATTTCTCTTGCGTTGGTTGATGAGGCCTGCACTATTGCAGGGGGCTGACTTCCTCTGCTCCTTATCACTTGATATGATGTCATCCTCTCCAGTTATACGAATCTACCATAAATCATTTCCTGGAGGGATGCGATAATCGACTCAGATTACGAGGGAGGGATGAAATCTTCCTTCAAATTTATTATTGGGGTTTCATCAGGGCAGGCAGAACTCAAAGCCCGCCGACCTTCAAAAAAGGTCGGCAAAACTTTTAGTTGCAGGCTAACATTACAAGCCTTTATTTAGGACGAGCACGAATTGTAGGAAATTGACTTGGAAAACACCTACCCTGTTGTATCTAAAACCCAAGCATTCACCAAATTAAACTTGTGCCGATAGCAATGGCATATTCCAAGGTTCTGTTGTTATACCATCCGTACTACCTGTGTTCATTTATTAATTTTATTAAGAAGATGAAATAAATAAAGTATGGCTGGCTTCCAACTTGCGTTCATTAACATGAAAAAGGAATACAAGAATGCAAGCTGTAGAAACTAAACTGCCAGAAGCAATGAGCCAATGACAATACAATACATATAATGAGATTGACAATTTTGAAATGCGATCTGCACTGTTCTCCGTTCAGAGTAGGATTAGGATACAGGGATCGAGACGGTGGTTGGAGAGCAAGCAAAAAGCCACCATAACCACAAAACGTGGGGTCGTTTGACGAAAGGATCTTTAGGGGTTGAATCTCTTTTCATCTCAACTACTCATCCAATTAGACTGCGGTTTTAGTCTTCCTTTGCTCACTTGGAGAGGAGAGAGCAGAAGGCTCAAAGGGACCGACCAAAAGGAGGATTGGAGAACGACCAAGTCAAGTGCCTATAACAAGTACAAAAGGACTAGCACAAACACACCACCATTACAATCTATGTTCACACATAGGAGTAACTAGCCTACCTATCTCCTATTCATTCACATTCACTGTGCTGTACAGGATTAGACAATAGGGGCACTTCTTTGAATTTCGGATTCCATAGTACAGGATTTCCCTATCAAGCCAAAGTCCATCCATTTCCATTGGAAAAGTTGTGAATAGAATGCGAGCTTCGGACATTCCCAGTAGACAAGCACTCGAATTAAAGTAGAAACAGTGCTGGAAATAAAAGCTCGGATACAGTCGTACTTTCGTAAAAGGAAGTTAGTTGCTTTTGTCCAAGGGACTCATTGGGAAGGAAGACTGAAAGGATGATAGTGTTTATAGACTCCATTCGTAACTATGATACAAACTTCACTCCAACCCAGCATTCGTTTCCGACCCAGCGTGGAATAAAACAGAATGTGACTTGACTGGTGCAAGAGAGATAGGGCCCGAGGGAGTATACATCTCCCATTCCTAATTAACACGTCGTGATTACTTACTACACTTCCAGGAGATGAGCAAAACTGAATGCATTCAAGAGAATGTTTGAATGTGCCGGGATTCATACTTTGCGGGCAAGTAAGGAGAAGCGATTTCATTTTCATATGTATGATTTCCTGGATTTTTGAAGCGGCTGAATTATTGTAGTGCTTACAAATGCAAGTCTACCTGGTTCAATCGTTTCGTACACCTTAGCAAGCATGTTGTATAAAATGATAATTACAAAAATTGTTGATCGGCAGTAAACGGCTCAATTTTATGACTCGTGTATTTAATCACTTAAACAAGCGCGTGGTTTTGGTACAATAGAAAAGCATTGCAAAAAGAAATCACAAAGAAGTGAGAACTGTACGCATTAATTGCTCATATTTAAGGGCGTTTCATTGAGGTACGTCACAAAAATTCCACAGCGTGCAACCTGCAATAGATATAAAATTAGTTTAATTTAGACGATCAGCCACAGTCACATCGTAGATTCTTGTTTGGAGTAAGAACTAAACTTGGAAGGGGAAAGTCTGGATGGAAGAAGAAACGTGTGTGTAAAAGGGAAATAAATCGAGTTGAGCTTTGGGCTCTGCTTTCTGTTCTCCCTACTTCCTCAAGAGACTTGGAGAGGTTAAAGCGTGAAAATAAGGTTGTCCAACTCTTAAGTGAACAATATGAGAATCCTTCGTAGTAAGTCTAAATCGAATCCTGAATCTATCCATTCTCCTGAGCATTGGTCGTGTACAGAACATAAACTTTGTACTTGGAAACCTATTCCTTTACAGGGTATTGCACAACAAGGGGCATTAGCCCTCGTCCTCAAAAGCCCAACAAAGTACAATAATGGTGAGACACTATAATTCTAAGAAATACACCTTTATCTACAAAACCTACTCCCAGAAGAACTATATTATAAGTCATGTAAGTAAATACGGAGTTCTAAATTCTTGTGGATTTCAATCAATCAATAAACTGGCAATATGACACCAATCAAAACCACCACGACAAAATTTTGCCACCATCGTCTTCATGCATGCGTTCAACGAAAAAATAAGTGATTTGTACTTCATGTGATCATGTGATCATGAGACCACAGCCACAACAAAATCCACATTGTTTATTCATTTTGTGAGGTACAACTATGTTGTAGTAATGCTTTGCATAATTTTCAGTTAACTAAGCGCAAAACAGAATTGAACGTATAATGTTTAGACGCAATCATAATCTGGGGGCGTGTATATTGCATCATACACATGCGTTTTGCATGTTATGAAAAAGGATTAATACGCGTGACTCGCACGCGACCACATTGTCAACGTTTCATCTATCCTATTTGGAGAATTTTGACACGGGCCGGGGTCACCCAGCCACATAATCGTCCATGCCTAATCATTACGGTGCAGGGATCCTCACAATACATTCATTTTGTGAGAACCAAACCATGCAACCCGGGTATTTCTGCTCCGAGGGATGAGATACCCGTCATTGTTCTGTTTTTCCAAACAAAACGGCACACTTTCGCTGTTAAAAGAGGAATTTCCCCTAACTCCCATTGCTTGTAATGGTAATCCATTTCTATTTATCTTACTATTAACAGCCCAACAATAACATTGCGGTACCAGCCAAACCAGCTACCTATGAATTAAAGGAAGGTTTGGCTAGTTATAAAATGTGGGAACTTTGCCCTGCAAACTTGTTGAAAGAGGTTGTAACTACAATCACCAATCATTTTAGTAGAACAAATTAGCAAAATTCACAATGGCACTTTAACATAATACAATTATAGTTATTTCGAATACCGAATACGTACGGTATGAGTCAAAATCCTGGCCTAAGAAATATTTGTTGAAGTACAAGGCAAGCGTGGCTAAAATAAAATGTAACCTAAGTTCAATGCATTGTAGAGCGACTCGACGTCGTCGTTTGAACTGAAGTCGAATGAATGAAAGAGCAAATGAAAGTTGAAACCTACTTTCAGGCTTCCTGCTTCCAATTGCCCTCTACAACCTCCACATTCTAGAGAGAAGTCAGAGAACAAGAGGAAGGCATTTCAAGAAATCTCCCCAATTCCAAGAAAATTTCCCACAGGATTTTCTACCCTTTAACGAAAAAAAGAAAGATCGAGGAAAGTGGTGTGCCATTCCTTTAGTCGTTCTTGCGTTATACATAGTATTCTAGTCTGTACTATATAGACTCATTGCCTGTCCTTCCTTTATGTACTTTTAGACAGCCTAGACTGAGTTCTAATATTTCCGGCTAGCTAACAACCTTATTAGTACTAGTACTACAAATAATATTACGACATTCACAGCACAATTGCATTGTGGGAGACTTATGTTATTGTCGCGCGGCTTTTATTTAGTTTTTAAACTCTCTCAAAATAATGCAAGCTATTATAGTTGCTTCTTAACTTTGTCATCTTTTTGTGAATTATTATCAAACTTAAGCCAGCAGCGCTTATAGACAGCCTAGACTGAGTTCTAATATTTCCGGCTAGCTAACAACCTCATTAGTACTAGTACTACAAATAATATTACGACATTCACAGCACTTAAATTGCATTGTGGGAGACTTATGTTATTGTCGCGCGGCTTTTATTTAGTTTTTAAACTCTGTCAAAATAATGCAAGCTATTATAGTTGCTTCTTAACTTTGTCATCTTTTTGTGAATTATTATCAAACTTAAGCCAGCAGCGCTTGAAATAATCACCCCTGTCTTTCTATCAAGTCTTGCCTATACAGTAAATGTGCGCTTTCTCGAATGCGTTCGACTTATCGGTTATGTAACCACTTTAAGATTGCCCAACAAAGATTGGCCGATGTAAAAAGCCCCTCGAATGGATTTGCTTAACCTCTAAGAATAAACTCTACACTTTTAGATGCGAGGAGTGTAGATGAGAAAATTCCAAATGCTACATTGGACTCCTTTTCATTGAGACACATACGGAACGGAGTCATTCATTACGGCAGTGAAAGTCGGAGTTGTAGCATGTCTTGTGGATTCGGAATACAGGGAGGGGTGCTGGCTGGTAGGCTCGAAAATGAAACAGAATGAGTTGACATCCTCCACTGTGGTCATTTATCATTCGGGAGATGATCCCTGGAGTGTCGTATATGATCTTGGGTCATAACTTATGACTTGTTTCCCTGATAACTTTCCGAGAATATTGACACAACTTTTGCTCTCTCGCCTAGCTGTGACTGTGACATTAACGGAGGAAGGAGAAAACATAATTCCAACTTTCAGCCAGGACAAGTTTCCAATCATGGATTCTGGGGCCATTGAAGGAATACTTACTTTACGTCGTGTGCCGGCTGCCAGCCAACTTTCTGAACTTGTGTATAACATGGAGTAAAATTTTTATCAGCACATTTGGCCAATGTCTGAAACACACACATGCGGGCGAGTTCAGCAAGCCGTTTCTGTGTAAACAGGAAAGTGATGTGACGTGACACAAAAATGATGTTAAAACTGGAAGTTAGTGAATAACAAATCAAAGTACATTTTATTATATTTAATACATGCCACGTTAGAAAAATAAAACTTGAATGGATATCTACGGCTCTCCCCTTGTCTTTTCCCGTTTTTTAAGTAGACAAACTCTTAGGTTGCAACACAAAATTGAACTAAACATGAGGTTGGGAATAGTTTGTATCACCTGCTCCTGTTCATAACTTTCTACACCAAGCTTCCTGTGAACAGAGAAGCCGACCACCCACTCTTAAACCATACCTACTGTTCTAATTTCCAAATCGTCAACAACTAAAGTCGGAAAACTATACACACTAGCTATATTGAAATGTGGTTTTATGTCACACCGAAACATCAAATATCTTCTCAGTATACATTTGTATGAAGTGGACTCTACATGACATGGCTAATGTCGTAATGTCTATTACTATAATTCTAGGAAACAAAATAAATTGCTACAATGGGCAATGGTAAAATTGCGTAAGGAATCTGTTAGGAACGATGTTCAATTCCACCCGTGAGCTAACTAAAACAATTCTAATGGTTCGTTCATGCCTGAGGTTCGATTAGTGATTTCACAATCCGTTTGGTTTTAAATGCTTCCAATTTTCCAAGAAGAATAAGGTTAGAAACGTAATATCCAATCCGTGATATTCTATCTAATACAGTAGGAGCATATGAGGGCAAATCTGCCGGATCCAGTCAAAGAAACGTGTCAGTGCCAGTCTTCGTAACAGATTAATCAGATCGGCAATTTTAGCTACTTTAAGACCTTGTCCTGATGTGTTCAATTCCTTTTGGCTGTCATTGCACCGTAATCACTTCCAGACATATTTCGGCAAGCAAGAGCAAATTCACTAATGGTATCTTGTACGGATCTTTTGTTTACCCGCTCTCTGTAATAAATATGTTAATAAGTTAAACTCAAAATTGCAAATTGGTTCTGGTGCTACTCACTTTGTTATTTTTAGAAAAAATATATTTTTGGCATCTGCAGTACAATGTGGGGATGGAAATCCTTCTGGGGCGAGAGCCTCTTGCAACCACCTTCGCCACTGCGCGGTGAACGTCCGATTCAGAGAGAGAAACAAATCGGCATAATTGTGAACTGAAGATCTGGGAACGGTATAACCTGCACAAAAAATAACGAAGCAAATCGTGAAGCTAATTTGAAAATTTCACCGACATCTGATCATAAAAGTGTCAACACTTACCAATAGCTACTAAGACGGTTTGAACCAACCGTACTCCATGCATTATAAAATACTCTACTAAAGGGGGTTGCAGAACTGAAGCTCTCTCAACTGCCAAGTGAACGAAGAATATGGCAGCCTTTAGGAGCTGAGCTTCAGTGTAACCAAGTGCTTCGATCCCTATTTTTTATTAATATCGTGTTTACATTTTAATCACAAGCTTGAATCTGTCCATTATTATCGAACTCACCAATTGTTAACATGTGATTCAGGTCAATGCCGGCTGCATTCACCAGTGACACATTTGTCTTTAGAAGTTGTCCAATAAACAGAAAGTAAGATTCCGCAAAATCCAAATGCTCACGGCAATTTTTTAGACTTTCCGCAGCCAACATGTGCATGCTTTGGACCAACTGACACTGCATCTGAAAACTATCTTGACCGAGCATCAGAATGACCTAAAAATACAGTTTAATTTAATTCCTTGTTCGTGTTAGTAAATTGTGCAACAAAATCACCTGCTTCGCCAAAGCCGTCGCTGACGTGTGCGGGCATACCCGAAAAGAAATTAATACGAGTTGAATTGCATATTCCATCACCGTGGGGCTAGCAGTATGAATAGTTGAGATCGTGTGTTTTAGTATAGAGAAGAGGGTTTCCATTACATCCTCATCTTTTGCCCACTTCTCAGCAACAGGTACAAGAACGGGAAGAATTTGTTCGACCACAGGAATAAGAGGTTCTCTTGACTGATCCCGAACCCTATCAGCAGCGTCGGAATTTTGACTAGAGTTGTTATTGTTACCCATATTAGAATCGTCCTCGGAGCTTTCCTCGTCATCTTGTGCTCCAGATTGATCTAATGATGAACAGAGTGTGCTCATCACACTTAGAATGTTCACCAGTTGAGACTTCAGTTCAGATTTAGGCTGTTTTGAAGAAAAAACAGTTTATTTATATGCATAGAAATTTCGTGTTGTGAAATTGTTAAAAATTGAAACTCACATTTTCGCCAGCAATAAGGTGGAGGTGTTGTAAGGTAGGAGCAAATATTTCATTCACAGCAATTATTATCTGCTCGCGGGGAAGATATGGGAGGAACTTTCCAGTGCAATAAACCAGCCTAGTGCAGTCGTTGTGTGATAATATGCCGCTATCCAGCGCTCTCTGTTCCACATAATCAGGGTAAATGTGGCATGTAATATCACAGTAAATAAAGCTTTAAAATAAGCGAACCTTGCACGAAGACAAAATTTGAGGAGTAAATTCTGATAATATCTTGGTACAGTCCCTGCTAAGGGCCTTCAATGCCAACGCAGCAGAAGATGCAGTTTCAGGTTGAAACAGCCCATCCAAAATAAATCCAATAATACTTTTGACAAATGGTTCGAACGAGGCCAACATTCCACTGCATGTGCCTTAACATGAGACGAGTGAATTAAATATAATTCTCCACTTTGTGAATTTCATGAATATTGCGGGATCTCACTTATGCACTCGACTGCTGTTTGAAATACTTTCGGCATCTTCCTGTCTAAATTTAACTTTAATATGCGGTATATAATTCCAAAGACTTTTGTCATTGGAGCAATCACTAATGGATCCCTCTCGTCTGAAATATTTTCGGTTACAGCTCGAGTTCCCATCAAAAGGCTCTCTAGCTCCACCCAGTGTTTCATTGCTTGATCAGGATCCTGGAGTATCATTTCAACTTAGGTTATTAAAAACATAAATTAACAGCCTGAAACGAAGACCTTACCGCTTCCATAAGTTGCATTTGAGCATCTGCTACATCTACAAGTTCATTTAGCATAGTCCATCCCCGCAATTCGAAGCAATAAGTTAAACAATCAGACACATCTTGACGATATATACGAAACTGTTCCTGGTCTTCACTGTTCCATTCAGAGTCCATTATAGGGTATTGAGCTTTCCTTATCAATGCTTCTGCCAACGATTTATATACCCACTCAAAAACTTGCATTAGTCTGGCATATTTCAATCCTTGCGACTGCATTGATTGGATTTCCTCCTAGATAACCAGATGAACCTTTGTAACGTTGAAAAGTTTCGTATTAAATTTTAAAGTTTAGCAGTGGGCCCGGGCCCAAGAAGCAAGACTACCAAACTAACCCAACATTTCGAATTCATGCTTGATAATAATTATTTCCACAATTCCACATTACTTACCACAAATGAATACCAAACAGAAATAGTTAAACTGCTGACGATTTCGTCGACGGGATATGAACCAGGAGTGCCAGTGCATCGAAGAAGAACTTCAACCAAACTGAGAGCATTTGCTCGATTTTTCTGATTTCCTTGGTTATGAATTGATTCTTCATCACATACATCAATTACCAATTTTGAGTGGCAATCTGCCAAAGCGACATAAACTCCGTAGAACGACCCAGCCAATTCCTAGAAGTTACAATGAAGTAAATTAAACAAAGCTGATTTTCAGAAACCGAGAAAGGCACAATTTGTGGATAGTATAAGCCAAAGCTTAAAATGTCAAATTGTATAAGAATTACCATATCCTGCCGTTGCAGAATAATGTCTAGACTGCTTTGAAGTGTAAGAATTTTGTCCAAAATATAAAGAATAAGGTTTGGATGGGAGTGCGTAGTAGGATCTGCAACCAATCCACTCAAAATTTCAAGTGTCACTTCACAGATTACATCTTGTTCTAACGGCACTGCCTTCATGCAGAGTGAAACCAATGTGTCGATTAACTCATTTGCCCCGGCCCAATCACAAATCGCAAATAGTTTCATCCAAGAGTTCATTGCTTTCAGACCTTCCATCAGAATCTCAAGATTTTGCTGATTCCGCACGACGTTGAAAAGCCACACAAACACTAAAATCCACATATTTAGCAATTAGACGCTTAGAACGGTTGACGGTGCTAAAAGCCTAGAAATAAATATTACAAACTCACTGGATTCGCCCTTGTTCTGCAGCTCGCGATATGCCTGGCTCTTCCTGGTTGAATGCTGCCACTGTGACTGTGCCTACAAGCAATGCAAATAAATTTCAATGGGAACGGTATAGCGAACATAGTTAATGTATATTTTAGGCCGGGCCAGGGCAGACAATGGAACACTGCCTGTAGAAGCTTCTCTTCCCAAAGTCAAAACAGGTCGAGGAAAGACCGTGTGTATTTCGCATCCGCACTGCTCGGTCCACTCGATTTTGGTTCGCAGTGGACGCGGAAAGCGAAATACACATCGTGTTTTCCTCGACGTGTTTTGGAAATAGATACTTTACACCAAGGTGGGTAAACAGTGAAATAAGCTAATAACTACCAGCTTACCCACCTTGCTGTACACATGCAGTGATGTAAAGTGATGGCGGAACAGTAAAATATTGGACTTACTTGCTCCGGTACAAAACCAAAGATTTGGACAAGCAACTTTAAAACATGTTGCTCCGGAACTCCAGGAAAATTTTGCGGCTGAAAGGTGTTCCCTACCTCCTCCAAAGGATTAGCCCATGTCGGACCTATAGTATTTGCGATGAATGCCCCTAGCTGCAAATGTAAAATTTATTTGTCAATTTTTAAATCTAAAAAAAAGTATTTTTAAAGTTAACGTACAGTTAATTCTAGCCTCGTCAACACCAGTACTGGCCCAGAAATGTACCGAGCAACAGTTGCAAGAAGATTATCTTTGAGTGAGAGACAATCAGATGGGGGAACTTCATTGAGGCAGCGAGATATTTTGTAATGGAGGATATTAGCAGCAACAAATTGGACTTGTAGAGATTTCTCGGGTGCCAATAGTGGCCACACAACCTGCCAAGCTTCACGGGAAGACTGACAATTCTTCAACCATTCGTGGCAATCCCGATTCACTTTTCCTTGATGCTTATAAAACTCCGTTACGGCAGCCTCTACGTTCTCCGCAGTGAATTCCATTTCAGTCAATCTGTAAAACCTAATTAAAAATTACATAATTCATTAGTATCCTGGCATCCTCCTCAATCCTGTCATACTCATGCAGTTTTGGCACTTCAGTAAAAAATTAATTTTCAGTGATGTCTAGAAAAATATTGTCAGTATGAAATCAATGCATTCAACACAAAACCTTACGTAGTAAGCAGAGCAAGTTATAGTAGTGGTAAATCGATTGATAATAATTCGTCACGTCGACCCGGTCAGTCAACTCTTGGCGAGAGACAAAAATTATTATCTCCGTGATCAGTCCATTGATATCTACATCTACTGAAGTCTTCCCACGCAGTATTTGTCCCCTTGGATGGCAAATACCTCTTGACCGTGGCTTCGCTGGAAAGGGAAGTGTGGCTTGTGCTCTTTCCATTTCTTAAATCTAATGTTAATATCAATATCGTTAATTTTAGTAAAATCTACGCACGTTACGTTGCACTATGAGCACGGCAAGTATAGGAGCAGACGGCAAAAGTTTAATCAACTTGACTTTTGACTTTTTAATGTTCTTCGCACCTTCCCGGGTTCCACAGTTAAGATTGGGAAAGCGCCGTCTATTATTTAGTCGGAAGGCCGGTGCCACTCCGCGTCCTCCACAGATGGGCTCGGGCTGCTAGGATTAAAATATTTTATTCTACCTACAGTTGAGGATCTATGCCTGAGAAACTGCTATACACAAGTGTTGGAGGAATACAATGCAAGGTAAGCCGGGCCAGATTTCCACTCCCTCTTGCGCTTTGCGCCATTCTTGATTCCACTACCTCGCCGTGACACGCTCCAGTCCTGTTGTACTTGGAATAAGTTCAATCCGGTATTTCAATTGGGACAACTCAGGTCAAAGTAGAATGGCGGATCAGGTAAAATAAACCAAATCAATTATCTTCGCCCAATAATTTTGAAGGAATTAATTCATAGCTCTTTGGAAAACAAGGAAATTGAAAGCTGGTTTGGCTCGCGTTTCCCGATATCTCCCACATGTCTAATGTAAATGTAAAGTCCCTCAATAATTTGCATTGTGTTCAGTAAATTACATTTCTCTTTTCTTTTACCTAGTTGTAGAAAGTAGTTCATCCCATACCGATTTTACCTATTATGTAAAATGTTATTCGATTCAGACCAGTCCCGTCCCCGTTCTTTCCTTTCATATTAGGTTGATGTTAATCTTTACAATTTAGGCCGGTAATCAAGTGTACACAGGAATGTTTTAAATGGAATTGCAAATTACTTTAGGCCGAGAGGGCATTTCAAAAGCAAGCCACCGTTTTTCTGAACAGAAAAAAAGGTGTAGGTCCAAATCGGAAGAAGGGCAAAGGCGGTGGTAGCGTCAAAAATAAAGTTGCCCGTTACACCCGAAATGTTGGATTGGGATTCAAGCCACCCAGAGAGGCAATGATGGTTTCAATTGTTGTTTGCTAATTTGTGTGTTTTCTTTTCTTTTTTTGGTTTTGCGTTTGTCTTTGTCATTTGATGCACGGCTTGCGATGTTATGATTTCTAACCACGAAGAGCGAGAAAGCTTATCAGAAGCAAAAGATAGTAGCCTTGAACCGCAAGGTGTTTTCAACGAAAAAGCAAAAATCCCTTCGTCATGTGAAAAGCGTTGGGCTTGGATTTAAGACGCCACGAGAGGTTCTGTTTTGTTTTCTATTTTATTTTTTTTAAGTTGTGTCTTGTGTGTAGTGTACGTCCACAGTGGACTCGTTAAATTTCGCTTTCGTTAAGCACTTTTCTTATATTTTAACATTATTTTACAGTTTGTAGAAAATTTAAATAAAGTTTCTATTTCGTATTGATCTGATCTTAAGTGATGGATAAATTGTGTGAACTTACAGTGATGAAAATAACGACGGTCTTCGGACAAATAATGACCAGACAAACTTCGAAGTTTAAATCTGAGTTTGTTCCACTCTTAAAATAATAACAACCTTTTTTTAGTTTTGCTTAATTTTTACTAGTACTAAAGCTAACTTGATTTGATAGATAAGCTGTTAAATCCGGAATTTTAATTTTAAATGTTTTCCTTCTCTTGCACATCAGGCCATTGATGGCCACTACATCGATAAGAAGTGTCCCTTCACCGGAAATGTGTCGATTCGTGGTCGAATTTTGAACGGGGTAGTCCAGAAAATGAAGATGCAGAGAACTATCATCATTCGAAGGGATTATCTTCATTATGTTAGAAAATATAATCGGTTCGAGAAGAGACACAGGAACATGGCTGTTCATCTCTCTCCATGCTTCAGGTAACCAGCTCTCCGCTAAATAGTTGATTATATATATTTAAATCTATGATGATAACAACGACGGTCTTCTGATGTTACATGAACCGACATAATCGTTTTCTGAGCTAATGTAAATTGCAAATATAACTTTAACTGATATGTATAAAGCATGTCTAATGCTGTAAAGCATGTATTAAGTGTACTCATTTTTGATTTCAGGGACGTCCAACTGGGAGACATTGTAACCATCGGAGAGTGTCGAGCGCTTAGCAAAACAGTTCGATTTAATGTTCTCAAAGTTTCCAAAGGACCCGGAGCAAAGAAAAGCTTCAAGAAGTTTTAAATTACAATGGTTTTTTCTTGAATAAAATTTAAATCTCCTACCCTGAGTCTGATTTTATTTTATTGTAGTTTAGCTGCGACATAGATATTCATACATATCATTTTATAGAGAGGAATACTAGTTCGGTTCATAAGCCATCGAATTAATCTTCGTCGAAAGTTCTCAAGTTGTGTTGGAAGTTTCCACAGTCGCTGGTACGATTTGGTGTAGCAAGGGTGGTTGAGTTTACTTGCTGGGTGCAACTGTGTAGACTACTTCTTGGACCCAACAGAGGGTGCAACTGAAGCAGCAACTGATTGTCCACCAATTGAGGACTTCTTGGGCGCCGCACTTGGTGCGACTGAAGCCGTAACGGATTGCCCACCAATTGACGACTTCTTGGATGCTTCACTTGGTGCAACTGACGCCGCAACGGATTGCCCACCGATTGACGACTTTTTGGGCGCTTCATTCGGTGCAACTGAAGCCGCAACGGATTGTCCACCGATTGACGACTTCTTGGATGCTCCACTTGGTGCAAGTGAAGCCGCAACCGATTGTCCACCGATTGACGACTTTTTGGGCGCTTCACTTGGTGCAACTGAAGCCGCAACTGATTGTCCACCGATTGACGACTTTTTGGGCGCTTCACTTGGTGCTATTGAAGCCGCAACGGATTGTCCACCGATTGAGGACTTCTTGGATGCTCCACTTGGTGCAACTGAAGCCGCAACCGATTGTCCACCGATTGACGACTTTTTGGGCGCTGCACTTGGTGCAACTGAAGCCGCAACTGATTGTCCACCGATTGACGACTTTTTGGGGGCTTCACTTGGTGCTATTGAAGCCGCAACGGATTGTCCACCGATTGAGGACTTTTTGGGCGCTGCACTTGGTGCAACCGAGGCTGCAACAGATTGACCACCAATTGACGACTTCTTGGGGGCAAGAGAGGCTGCAACGGATTGTCCACCAATTGACGACTTCTTGGACGCATCACTTGGTGCGATTGAGGCCGCAACAGATTGTCCACCAATTGAAGACTTCTTGGATCCTTCACTTGGTGCAACTGAGGCCGCAACCGATTGTTCACCCAGGGACAACTTCTTAGGCGCTTCAATGGCGTTACTCAGTTTTTTCTTGTGATGTTTTTTGTCATGTTCTGGGCGAACACTGGTTGAAATTGACGGACGATCAGAGCAATTCTGAGCAACGACAAAATACAAATCTCTGCCGCCGATAACTGCACACAATTTTAAAGTTAAACCAGTCATAAAGAACTGCAAACTCCGCCAACAAATGCACAGAATAAATTTTAAAGTTAAGCATTGTCAAAATGGTGAAAAAAGAACTAATTTTACCGGGATGAAGCAATACTTCTTGGACTCCGGCATTTGACCGAAATAAACGAAACTTGTTCCGAGTGTTTAAACCCTCAACGAGTGGAACAAGATTGTTGAGGATTAGAGCAGATAGCCCACAAAACGTGCTGCTTGTGATTCGATCATAAGTTGTTTTAACAATATTACCTGCGTCACATTAACGCGACTGCTATTTCAAATTAATATTTAACTTCAAAATTTAAAAAAATTCAAATACCACTTCGATCCATTAACATAACCGCAGTCACTCCTCGTGTTTTTCTAATGCTCTCGATTAGGCCTGTAAATGTTTTCCCATCCTAATTTCCAAAAAAAAATATTCGTGGTGCAATTTTACACAAAATACTTCCGAATAGCCCGATGTGTGCGTATGTTAAAATTTACTTTTCCTTTCGGCGTATTGGTAGTGGCTGCAACTTCGCCTTCCTTGTCTTTCACTGCATCAGCTGCAATCGTAACCATTTTGAGTATTATAAATTGCTTTTTGCTTTTGTCTCAAATCTCAAATGCACAAATTGCATAAGGACCGGGCGTTGTGATGTATTTGGTCGATATCATAGGATTTCAAACTCTGCTGTGTCAACAAAACAAACGGGTTCCTGTTCCTAGGTGAACGTTTTTAGACTTTATTATTAGGAGTAAAACCATACTCTAGCCGCTGGTTCTAATTTAAAATCTTTTTATTAAAAATTTCAACAAAAGGTTGTAGTTTATCACAATTTGTACGAAGCATTGCGTGTTGTGTCTTCCAATCAATTGGAATTGTGTGACAATTTACAATATAAATATTTTCGTCAACTCAATCATTTAGAATGCATAATTATAGTGTGATACAAGGCTTGTAAAATGATAATAATACTTCTGAAAATGGTTTAGTCTTATATTTATGTTAAAATGATTCATCATCGAGATACTCCGGATGTTTCCCCTCTTCTTCACTCGGGTTTTGCCCAATAACTGGGAGTTTTTCCAATTCTGATTTGCTTAAATGGTGTACAATCCCTGCTCCGAACGAGTCTCCGAGCACATTAATCGTAGTCCGGAACCGATCCCTGAAATTGTAAGGAATGACTAAAATAGAATTTGAAATTTCTAAGTAAAACATATAAACACAAAAATACATATTGTATTTACAGCAGCCAATCCACAGGTATAATGTAAGTCACGTATTCAGCTGGCAAACCTATTGTGTTTAGAACCATGACCATTGTTACGAGTCCTGCCTGAGGTATTCCAGCTGCGCCAATGCTGGCAGCCGTTGATGTAATGCTAATACAAAAAATTTTCATTGGAATTTGTATAACATTGTAGCACTGTGTATAAAAATTATATACACCCTTCTTCTTCGTTACCTTATAGCAATAATATTTCCAATGGAAAGAGACATTCCCACCAGCTGCGCAATATAAATGGCAGCCACGGCTTCATAAAGGGCAGTTCCGTCCATATTGATTGTGGCTCCGATTGGAAGGACGAAGCGTGAAACGCGATGATCCACTTTATTTTTGTTTTCCAAGCAAGTAATTGTAACCGGAAGGGTGGCTGAACTGTTACATACAAGAGATAAGCACAATGATAGTTAATCAGACTTGAAAATTATTGTAATTTCAATATAATATGTGAACCTTGATGATGTTCCAAATGCCGTTGCTAGTGCTTCTGTCATGTTCAACATAAAACGGAATGGCCAAGTACGAGTAATCAATGAGAACAGGCCAGGAAGCAAGACGAAGCCATGAATAAATAATCCAATCAGGACGGTTGCAAAGTACATTCCAAGATTTTGAAACATTTTTGAAATATCTTTTATCCCTATGAGTTGTCCAGCAACTAAAAAGCAAATTCCAATTGGGGAAATCCTGTAAAGAAGAAAGCCATTGATTTTTCTACCCAGAAGGAACATTTTTCGTCGTATTTGCTGGCATTACCAAATAACCCAGGTTGTAATCATCATTGACGCCTCCGATAAGGAAGTAAAAAAATCAAGCACGGGCTTTCCCTTCTCTCGCAATTTGGCTAACGTTATTCCCAAAACTACAGCGAACACAACTAGACCCATAATGTTTGTTCCGTCCTGAAACTTTGTTTCGAACCTCCAGTCTTCTTTACTTGCATTTGCTACAATAAAAAGAAAACTTGTAGAGAGAAAAATACTTTTCAGTTGAGCTCAGAAGTTTGGGGTGTGAACGGATTTTATGGTTTATGTTTTCATGAGTCGTTTTCAAAAATTCATCATGTGGTCATCAAATTCAATTCAAACGGAACTTACGCAGTAATGGATTGTAGAGAAGTACGGTTTGAGTCTGCGGATAAACGAATATTAAAAAAATGATTAATGGAAACCATCCAAATACTGTGTAACCCATCCAAACGGGCTCGCAAATCAGATCAATTACTTTAATGGTCTATTCCTAGCCTGCCTACCTAATTAGAACATGCGGATGTTTATGTTGTGATAATTATCGAAATGTGATCGGCCTCCCTCTTTCTACCTGATGCAAATAATACTTTTTCTTTAGGCGAAACCACAAAAAAAAACGATCTTCGAGATTTGATTTTTTTTTGCAAGCATTATGACAGCCGTTGTTTAGCTCCGTACGTTGAGGATTTTGGCAAAGGAAGCACGCGATTCCAGAATTCGGTGGAAATAGAATTGTATGTGTGCTTCATTATTTTAGAGAAGTAGCATGACTAAATGGAGAATTCGAATTTAACCTTCACACACACTGAACTGAACGCTTAAACTCGCCTTCTTCCTAAATTTTCGCCTGTCACTCTACATTATTTCCCCAGAATCAGATGCAAAGGAAGACAACAACGAGTAACAATGCGACACAAAACACTCAGGATGTGGTCTGCTTTCAAATAGCTGCCGAGTCAAATATTACATGCAGAAGCAGAGAAAGGGATCTGATCGAGCTAATTTATGCATGCTAAATGTGTCAAGTAAAACAAGGAGCGCAGTCCATTATTCGTAAAACTCACATATTGCATTGCCATTAAACGTGTATCTCTTTTCTATTCTACAACGCATTTGGTATTTTTCATTTCATATTTTCCAGAATACAAATAAACTTACATACCTGTTCAATAGTTGCTTGAACTATATTGGGCGGAAACATGTTTCTGTAAATCACAAAATTAATTACGAGAGTTTAATTTGTGAATTAATTAAATTAAATTTTGTTTCTAAATTACAATCCACGATGTTACACACCTGAGCAAATCCATGAGCGTATCCGGCGTAGTTACATTTTTTGCGGCCGAATCATCAACATTTTCTCGTATTCCATTTTTCCCAGGTTGAATGGAAACAACAAGTATGATTCCTAAAATGACAGCAACGATGGTAGTCACCATATAGTAAGTAACTGCCCTTAGTCCAATTTTCTTCGACAAACTCATATCCAGTGAACCAATTGCACTTATAAGGGATGAAATGATGAGCGGAAGAATCAATGCTTTGAGCATCCGAAGGAATAAATCTCCCGCAAATTGAATGTACATCACCTCTCTCTGTGACCATTCATCTTTTGCGTCCCTTAAAATAAATCCGAGTCCAATTCCGGCCACAACACCCAAAACTGTCAAAAGTGTCAGTCGATTCATCCACAAAAAACTCAGTACTACGTTTCTATTCTGCATTTTGGAAATCAATGTTTAAACGAACTTGTCACAATTTTACAAATAAAACTTGAAATCTGCAAACTGCGCTGCGTTCCGTGTAACTGAATTGCAGAAGAGTGTGTGCTTTGATGCATGCAATAAAAAAATTTGCACTTGTTTAATTAAGTCCCATTCAGGTGTATTTGTAAGTACACGGCACGGGCGGCTGGGTGTCTGTATAGAAGTGAGTGAATGTAAATTTCCGAACACTTTCGCTTGATGCTTACTATCAGGAGGTGGAAGCAAGAATGTAGTTAAGTTGGACCCAATCGCCTCTGTTAGATGTTAAACCACAATTCGGCATGCAAATTGTTCTTTATGAGCCACATACAATCGCGTATTAGAACCTGCGGTAATGTAATTGCAGAATCAATCAACGTTGGTTGAACTGGAATTTTGGATTGACGTACGCGGATTTTATTCCCGGAACAACTAGTAAAATTTGTATAGAATGAATTAATTTATTGTGTGTTTTATATCCGTTATCGGGTTGAGTAAATAAGTAACTGCGCCACTGCGCGTAGCATAGTGTTGGCACATCCGAATCAAATCTGTATGTAATTTGGTCATTTGTATTTTCCTAGGAAATTCTGGGCGGGTTTATGTGAAATAAAATCCATGCAATTTCATTCGTAGGCAAACTCCGACAAAGGTTAGGTGCACAGCCTTTGGTCAAGGGAAGTCAACATGTTTACAGTTATGGAGAACTAATCTTTACACAGAAAAGTGCATAAAATCATTGCTGGTTATTGGAAAGATAACGAACGCATTGTCTCGCCGCAATTACTTCCCATGCAAACTCCGCATTTGTTTGTAATCAAAGTGCGTCATGATGCAGAACAATAGTGATCCGACAGATGAGCTCTAAACAGTTGAACCCATCTATAACCTCAAGCTCGGTATCTGACTCAATTTAATTGGTTAGAATAAATTGGACTGTGATTCCGACATTCCCACAGCCAAGGGCAGTGATTTCCTAATGTTGTAGAACAAACTAAAGTAGTGCTTGTTGTAATACATAGAAGTCATTTCATCAAACTCATTCTTAACTGCAATGTCATAAATTATGACTAGCAACAATTGTAAATGTCCAATCTTAATTAACTGTCTTTATTAAATTCTTTTGGGTGATCTGTTTAAAGCTACATACTTGTATACAACGCAGAAGCAACTTTGATTAGCAGTAGTCATTACTTTGGTATTGCCGTAAAACCTTAATGTTTAATCTGGATATCCCATTCGTTCCTATTGCAATACTGATAAATTTGTGACGGGGCGGGGAGCGTCCGGGCGTCTATTTATGTATCAAATAAAGTATAATAGGTTGTACAAACTATCGCAATGGCATTCATCCAGATTGCAAGCATATTTTGCGGTATAAACAAAAACACAAATAAGACTTAAAATCTGAGGAACACTGATGTGGAATGGCTACCTTGCACTATGCGGCTAAATTAAATTATAAATAAACTATAGCGCCACGACACTAAAACACTACAAGCATATAATACAGAAGGATTTTTGCCTCTGCACATTCACCCATGCCTTAAAGTAAGTAAGCTTTCTAATATTTTACATTTCGCCATTATGACAGGCTACTGAATAAATTTGAACATAACCGTTGTAAATTATTTAACTGGTTTACAAAAATGGCAACCGGTATGCACTGCGAAAAGAACTGAGTTCAACTTAATTTAAGATTCCAAAATTTCCAGAGAATGGTTAAAACCAAATTTAATTGATCATACCTAGTTGGATATTTGCAAATCATTGTCTTAAGTACACACAAGGGATAATAAAATTGTACTTGAAAACTTCAAAACCGGCTTGTGTGCAGATGAAAAACAAAACATATCTACGAGTCTACGAGATAACTAAAATAAACTATAGGTAGAAAAAAAAGTCAACTATCCACGTAAAAACCATACAGGAAAAACTCACTAGTCACCCTTCAAAATTCTCTCTGTCATGCTTCTTTTCCAAATCCTCAGCAACATTTATCATAGGCATTTGCTCCAATTCAGCTTTACTCAAAAGATCCACAATCCCTGCTCCAAAAGAATCTCCGAGGACATTGATTCCGGTTCTGAATCGATCTCTGCAAGTTCAAAACTTTTATAATGTTGAACTTTAGAGTTTTAATTGTGTTGTCAAAGTGTATACCATTCAGCATGCGATAATCATATATCTCATTTTGTGCTCAAATTGTGCAAATTAATAAAATGTAACTTACAGAAGCCAGTCCACGGGAATGATATGGCCGACGTATTCCGCGGGAAGACCGATCGTGTTGAGGACCATGACCATTGTTACTAAACCTGCCTGAGGAATGCCAGCAGCTCCTATGCTTGCCGCTGTAGCAGTAATGCTAAAAATAAAGTGCATTATACAGTGAATACATTTTACATCTCAATTCATGCTAGTGTGGCGAATGAATGAATTTCAAACCTAATTGCAATGACATTTCCAATAGTGAGATCCAGCCCATGTAATTGTGCAATGTAAATAGCCGCTACTGCTTCGTACAAGGCAGTTCCGTCCATGTTAATCGTAGCTCCAATTGGAAGCACAAATCTTGAGACGCGAGGATCCACACCGTTTTTCTCCTCAAGGCATCGCATTGTGATTGGGAGTGTGGCGGAGCTGAACGACAATTGATTCAAAAATTAATAGTACTCATATACAATTATAACTAAAGCTGTGAAGTACACGTGATCGTAATCACGTGATGGATGATGGTTCAAATCATATTTCAAGGCATTTTAGATTAAAGGCATAACAAATTTAATTACCTAGAGGCTGTACCAAAAGCAGTTGTTACCGCTTGTGTCATATTCGCAACAAATCGAAACGGCAGCTGCCTTGTAAATATACCGAAGATTAGTGGTAATACGATAAATCCATGGGCAAAGAGGCCTATCAAAACTGTTCCAAAATACAACCCTAAATTCTTGAAAATTGTTTCAAGGTTTTTCACTTCAAGCAACTGTCCAGCAATCAAAAAGCACACTCCTATTGGTGAAAACCTGCAAGTATATATAACCCACCATTAGCCAATTCTGATCTCCCCCATAAGGCACAAGGGTAGTGTTTGTCTAGCATTTTTGTAGAATTGATTGACTTACCATACAACCCAATTGGTTATGATCATGGAAGCTTCAGATAAACTTGAAAAGAAATCCAACAGTGGTTTGCCTTTCTCTCGCATTTTTCCTAATGTAACTCCCAATACTGTAGCAAACACGACGAGACCCATGATATTCGTTCCATCCTCAAATTTAAACTCCATTTTCCATTCGGATTTTGCTAAATATGTAAAACAAAATGGATCCACTCTGTAATCCGTACATTTTCTATTTGCTAATATAGTATGAAAACATACGTATGTCTTCATGTCCATGCCCAGGCCACTTAAGCGCTGTATGTGACTAAAAATTAAAATTGTACAGTTTAATTCAATGTTACGACATATTGCATGGATAATTTACTTACCTGTTCAATAGTTGCTTGTATCAAATTGGGTGGAAACATATTTCTGAAATTTAGAAAAATACTATGAGAACAATGAGTAAACTAAAGCATCATTGTATCAAGCAGTTGATATTAATTATTTACAAATCGGCAATAAAATCAAAACATTTCAAATATCCTCACCGAACTAAATCCATGAGAGTATCCGGTGTGGTTACATTCCTTGCTTCAGATTTTAGTTTCTCCTCTCCAGAATCCACGTTTTCTCCAGGTCTTATAGTGACTACTAGAATTATCCCAAGTATGACAGCACACACAGTTGTAAGCATGTAGTAAACGATGGCCCTGACTCCGATTTTCCCCGAAAGTGACAAATCCAATGAACCGATGGCGGAGACAAGGGATGAAATGATGAGTGGAAGAATGAGTGCCTTCAACATTCGTAGAAACAAATCTCCAATAAATCTAACGTAAATGACATCTCTTTGTGGCCAACTGTCACGTGTTTGTCGAAGAATTAAACCCAAGACCATCCCAAGAACAACGCCCGTCACAGTCAGGATTGTTAGCAAATTCCCGCCGAGGCATTTTGCAGCTGTTTTGTACTTTCCCATGCTAAATTTCAAACCTTGTTTTCGTCAGAAGGCGGGAAATATTGGAACGTCTGAAAAGTGGAAATAGGTAATTAATTTTAACCTCAGGAGTGTTTAATTTATTCAAGACTGCCAAAGTAAATACGAAAATATTTAAATTGTGATACCCAATCCTTTGTTTGCTGTTGTCATTGGCTCATTGTGTAGGATTTTAATCACATTTTCCCATTAATGTCATTACCAAACTTGCTCACCCTGAAGCTTATGCCATCCCACAACCCCTAAAGAAGGCAAGTGTTCAACTGGACAACTAACATATTTATTATTCAATTGTCACGCAGATAATTCTTTGGCTTATCAGCTCTTAATAATTCAGCATTGGATCGTGAATTTGTCATTAAGTAAAAGGAATGTGTCATCCAAAAGCCCACATACAACATCCTTGTCGGGTCCAGTGTGCATATAATTAGCGAAATGGGCTGATTAATGATCTTGAACAACATCGACGGGATGGTTTCAATAGTTTTTGCAGTAATTAAGTCAGGCCTTATAAAATGCAAACGACACATCTTGTGGATTAGCCTTTGCTAAACGTGTTGCGTCCAAGGCGATTGTATTGGAGTCAGTGTGGCTTACTTGCTAGTGCGTCAGACGCAGACGGTTAGAAACTAGCATTCCTTGATTCCGATTTATGTAGATGTTACAAACGCAATAACTAACTGCACCGTTAATCTAATAGCAATTAAGAATTAATTTTCTGATGTAACTTTTAAATTGGAACATATAAATTTTGTAGTGCTTCTCTAGTTCTGCTTCTGTTCAAGCTCGGTTTTGGTTTCACTTAGACAAATTCTATTTCCTCCACTGCCAAAACTAATATCTGCACTATTTGAGTAAATGTAGTAGTGTTGTCATAATAGTTGTGTGAGGGATTAAGAGCCAGAGTCAGAGACAACTTCCAACCATATGATTATCTAGCGGCTGCAAATTATTTATGCTTTCTGGAATCTAACACAATACTGAAATTATGCCATTATATTATTTGTAACCAGAGTAAAATTATTTTATTGACAACTTAAAATACGAATACACATCTCAACTACCTTGTTGGGCTCGAGGGCCGTTTCCCATGCAAATACATAATGTGCACATCAAACGCCTGTACGTTTTAATTTTATTCGCCACAAATATGTAAAAATTTATCATCTAGTTGAATACTGAGTGCAGGGTTGCCGCTCTGAAAATGCGCCATACATTGCTTGATGTGGAAGTAGTTCCAATTTCCAACTAAAAGTTACAAAACTTTCTGGATTGTGAATTGTTTGGTAGTTTGACAGAGCAAATGGATACAAAACGAACAAAACCAATCAGATTCCGACCCGACATAATTTTTGATTTAAACTCCACAACTTTTTGACGCATAAACCAATACAACTGCCAATCATTTTTCCTCTACCTTACTTAAGTGTTTCATGATTATGATTCTAACGGCAAACGTAGATAAAATTTATGCGATGATGGTAGGAATTTGAGGTCTGGGCACAAAAAGCAATCCCAAGTGAGAAAAAACATGTCTTATCCAATAATTTTATTTCATGACTAGGAAAGCTGAATAGATTCAAATCTCCGTTAAAAGGAAGCTACAGCTAGCTAATCATGTCTTTCAACGAAACGGCGGCATAAGAAAAATGCTATCGATTTGCCTTCAAGTACAAGAACAGACTGAACTCCTTTCCTCACACCGCACTCAGAAAAAAATTGGCGATGGAATGGGAAGCCCTTGTGCTCCAGATTATTTTAAGCAGCTGTGTCTTTTCTCCTATTTATAGCATCATAAGATAATGTCATGGATTTCCAAACTTTTAAATTATACAACTAGGTTTTCCCTTTGCAATTCAGGAAGTTAGGATAACGTAAACAATTCTTGTGTAAATCACGAATGAATCAAAATCATTTAAAAGCAAACGTTTCCAGCCGCTTGGCTTACCTTTCGAATTTGAATGGAGACAAGAATTGCTTTCTCAAGAATTCCAAACTTATTCAAATAAACATTTGCCACATTCAGCCAGCATGAGGGCAGACGTTGAAAAAATCCCAATTTGTTTTAGTGTATTCAACTCAAGCACTTTAATGCGTTGTCCAACTTCCTCATTAGAGACGAAACACCCACCACCATCACCACTTCACACTCACAAACAAAAGACAGATCGTTTTTCATGTGCAGGGTCCTGCTGTGAATTGTGGGAATATTATAGTAGTACACGGAGGTAGATGGTTATTGGAATATGTTAATATTCCCTGCTACGAAGGCCAGCTCAGATTGTCATTCTCAGCTTCCCATCTAACTCCCGCCGTCGTCGTCGCCGTATCCACCTCTTCAAAACATTTGGCTGTTCAAATTGGCAAAAAAAATACTATTAATAGAATGGAATCTCTTTCAATATGGCACAAGCTATTTCTTGTTTATTCATTAAAGTTTACACTTGTCATAATGTCACACGTGCCACGTTCTTTTTTATTAATTATGACAATTCCAGTCTAGTGCAATTTTTTAAAATTTTAATGTGTATTCGATGCTTGATTTGAATAAGGATTAGAGAAATTGAAATGTTGGACGCTTCACCACTAAAATCGTTCAAGATTTGAAAAAAAAGACTCGGATTCAACAGACAGACGGCTTGGCATTGGGCAAGTAATTTAGTACTTATGATTAAGCACACCTCTTTCCGTCAAAACGGCTTCAGGCCAAATGGATGAATCTTAATAATTTGTTTCACGTGAGAAACAAATGTGCTGGTTGTGGTGGATTAAAATGACCGGTTAAAGGGGTAAAAACCGTGTTCAAAGTCCCTGGGTTCCCCGATCCATATGAACAGAACAGATGCATACTTTGCATTGCATTGAAGGAGAGTCTCATACATTTTAAGAAGTAAATTATGCATAATATTCTAGTTTTTTATGGGAAGGGATGCCAAAGGTGCACCTTGACCTTGAGAGTTAGGGAGGAACAAAACCTCAGTTCATCACACACAATGCATTACGTGAATATGGAAAAATTTGGCTACAAATTGTTGTGGCTGTATGTAAAAAAAAGGGGTCCGATGTACATCGTCGTGTCTTTCTGTCCTCCCCCAAATCGCGGACATGAGCACGGACGTGAATCAAATATTCAAAAGTGAGTACGATTAAGCATATTTTGATGGGGAGACCAATACTCAACCAACTGAATTCAGTCCTACAAAATTGAAAAGGGGATGAATAAGAAGAAATTGACAGGAATTACAAATAAAGTGTTGTCAGCTCAGCGGAGAGAGTTGTTTTAGTATGGAATGAAAAGGCCGGAAGGCTCAATCAACATTTGATTATGCTACAATAAAGTGCAATCTGTCAGGCCGTTAAGAGGCTTTCGTAATTTTTGTCTTCTCATTTTACTTCATTACACAACGATTTGTGAAGGTCCCGTTCCCAGCCCTTAGCTGCCTTCAACTTTTATTAACTGAACTGAAGTGTTGATGTTGAAAAATACAATAGAAAAATACAATAGAAAAATGTCAATTGCTAATATTTTATAGAGCAGGAATAATTATTATTGTCTCCATTCGCAGTTGGATTATGTAATCCTTCAGGCCGATACTCATTCGCTCAGATTTAGCCTGAAATTAACAGAGCAGCTGACCAAATGCTGAACAAAACCAGCATAGCATTAGAAGCTTGGAAATGAATGCCGAGTGGTTAAACCTGTAAATATTTGATTTCTTAAATTGCCACCTCATTCTGTCATACTTTTGCTTGGAACAACAATAAATTCCAGCACTGCAAATGCGCTATCAACCAAACTAACTTTAAAAATTGTTCATTGTAAGACTTTATTGATTATCAAACACACAAAGGAGAGCAGATTATGCGTTTCTAAATCTGATAATCTGGCAATCTGAAAACTCAATTCAGTTGGCTGACGTGTTGAATCTATTATGCCTCAAATCCTAGTATCTTGAGAGGTTCACAATCGGGCTTGCTTGCATTGTTCTTTAAATCTAAATGTCAACCTAATCTCGATTCTATTGGGAACAATACTTTCAATGGTCTAAAATTAATTCAAAGGAGCAAATTTTTTCAGTATTTAAAGCTCAACAATTTTTGTGAAAAAACATCCAAACTATTCCAAGCATTATCTTTGACAGTTAAAACAATACAAAACTCGAATTAAGGTAAATCAAAATATCCTGAGATTTAATTAATAACTTTAATTTGTAATTTGTAACTGATATACGCTTGCCTTGTGGTTTTGTAGATGGCCCGTTTCTTGTTGTTGACCGTGGCGATTTGCGCCGTTGCCTGTGTGTCTGGAGCTCCAGCTGATGGTCCAGGTAATGGTTTACAGCAAATCGCAAAATATGCAAAACTGTAATGTAAATGTAATTAAATTCTTATTTAAAAAGCTGCATCGGTAGGCCAAGGACCACCAGGATTCCCTGCATTCCCAGGAGGACAATCACCACCACAGAATTGCGCCGACGCTGAGAAGTTTTGCAATTGTAAGAAGCACATTATATTTTAATCAAACAAACTGAGCGCAATAAATTTTACATTTTATTTTTAAAAAATAGCCCAAAAGGAAAACCCACAAGGAAAGCCAATCACCGAGAATGAATATTCCAAACCTCTTGTCAGCCAATGGAACTGCAAGCAATGGGCTGATTACTGCGGATTCGGGTCCACTACTACCCAATCATCTGCATCTTTTTAGATTTTATGAACCCAACTTATGGAATCTGAAAACAGAAACCGAGCAAATCCCAAGTCGTCTAATCATATCAAAATTTTATTTATGTCTGTGCACATTGTACAATATCTTATTCGATATTAAGAACTCTCATTAAACATATAAGCAGCAAAAACAGGCATGAGCAAAACTCATTTACAGCATTTTTAAGAATCAACAACATGTTTTTCGATCTTGCAAATCTTGAAATTGAAACTCCGAAAGAATCGAGTCGAGCACTGCCCTAATTTTACTTAGTAAAAGGCAACTCCATCGTATTTCTTGTTTGCCTGTTGTGTTGTTTGAAATCATAAGAGGATTTCACAAAGTTCAAAATTTATAACAGCAGCGCAGCGATGCGATAACGTGCACCCGGGTGCGTGTGCTTTAATTGCACTCATGAACACCGCACCGGAGAGGCCGGAGACCCGAAACCTTCTCTCTAGTTAATTCCGAGGGAAAATTTTGCTTTCAAAATAATTCTAACTGAACTAATTCAAAGCTCAAAGAATTCCTTTGCTGCGTAGAGTAGAAAGATATGGTATGGTGTTGACCTGTTGACCTACCCCTAACCTAAGATCAACCTACAAATTATGCAATCAGTAGCCAGTGACGCCAGCGGCATATAAACCCACTCAAGCGGTTGACAATAGCTGAGCGTGCTAAATGCGTTACTAATTTTGACAATGCTGATTGGACTGGCTTTCTAAATTGATGAAAAGTGGGATTTTCTCCCAAGGGTAGGTTTTATTACACTCTCCGGGTGGTGAAGTATGGAAATAGAGCCGACTTTGGGATAATTCGGGCATCGAGTTGTGGGAGTGACGTCAGGGAGTTTCCAATGCGCTGCGGTGGGATGACATGTACATGACGCAGAGAGCCCGTGTTTTCCTCGTCACGCGATGAGTACTCCCTCAGCTTGTAAACATTCAAAGTAAAAGTACGTCGCAACATCTAAACGTCCCTCTACCGTCGTGTATATCCGATAAATAATTAATTAGTAGTTTATATCCACTACGACACATCCGACGACTCCAACCACGCAACTCTAAGACGACTGACTCATTTCGATAGAAGTATTTATTTGTAGTGCTGTTGAAATAAGATCGTGAAACACAACTATTTTATTGCGGCACGATTTACATTTTGTTCCTAGTAAACTTTTTGTGCCTTCATTCCTTCTGTTCTGTGCTAAGAAGCCAACAAGTGGACTTTGAGATTCGTGGCCTAGTTTTGTTGTGTAGTGTTTGTGCAAGTGGAAATCATTCCAGTCGACTTGTCATTACTAAACACTAAAATATTGAAGACACGACACACGAAAACGTACTAGAATCACGATATTAAGAAGACAACTTACATTGAAACTGCCTTTAGTTTGATTCGGCCCCTTGCCTGACCTATATTGGTCAATGAAAATGTTGGAGACCAAGCATTTCCGATTAGAGGTAATATTCCTGTTGCCTGACTGACATTACTTAAATTGTAGTATTGTATGCGTTATTTTCACTGAAGTTTTTGACTATGGCTTGACTTGGAATGGAGTATGTTTATAATCTGGTATATGAACCGTACTTTGCCTGGTTCAGTTATTTCAAAATATCAATTAAATCACAATGTTTGTGTTTTATAGTGTGGGTCCAAAGATGAGGATACGTATGTTTTCTCTGTACAAATCCCGCCTAGAAGTGAACTCATGCAACAAATGGAGAAACAAGCACCAAGCGTGTCTACTGATGAGATCAGTTTTTCAACGGGGATCCTGTACAACGTTCAGCACTCCGTGTAAGTTATTTGCTAGAAAACTGATATTGCATTGGATGTTTTATTGTTTTAAAATGTATTTTTCTTATAGGAAAATGTGTTTCGCAAAACCAGGTCAATTGTCAAAACCAGAGTCCCCAAAGCCTGTGAACCCCTACGAATACCAACCAATGATGCCTATTTCACCAGAGCCATCAACACTGGACATCGTTTTGTTCGTTTCATTGACATCCAAGAATTTTGAAGAAGTCACTGTTTCTAGTTTAAAAATCCGGTTTGTCGACGAATTGGACGACTACAGCTTCGGATCGCCGGAACGAGACATGAAAAGTATGGGATCAGCAACGAAGGAGTGCGAATATCAGTTTGGAATGTTTAAATTCAACAACTACAAGTTCTGGATGTGGTCAGCTGATACTTTTGAGAACATGAGCGTCTGGAGTGATAAAATTACACAACTTCGGATAACCATGAATATCCTTAGGAGGGAATGTAAGTAGAAGTACAGAATTAGAAAAATAGATTAAAATTACTAACAAGACCTAGCACTTTCAATAACGATATTCCTTTCTCTCAAATTCCGCTTATAACGAATGACTACTGATTCACGACTGATCTACTTTAGCATCAGTAAATTCTGGTCTTAATGAAGTCGACTAGATTGGCCAATTTATTTCAACCTTGACTCTTGATGCCTATTGAATTTGATATTCATTTTTTTTATATTTTCAGTCAAGCCAGCAAAGTTTCTAACCCAAACGACAGAGCAGGACTGCCTTTTGCCTTTCAAAACCCACAACGGTATGCTGAATACCAAGCCTTATTTCCTTTCAGAAACTTTGTCCGACGTCAAGAATACATTGCGGTGGGAAAGAATTTCCAGCACATCGGTTAATACTGGCAGGTAATAAAACTTATGGCTTAGGTATTTGCTTATTGTTTTAACATTATGGCTTCTGACTTAGTGAAACGTTAAATCATTTGTCTGGAAAATAGTAATATATGTATACTTTTATTTTGTAACAGCAAGGAGCAAGTTCTTCGAGAATCAGTTTCTCACGCTCTTGGGAGATGTGGAGGACAACAATGATCATATTCACATAACAGACACTGATCCGTCTATAATAAAGGAAGTTCTGAGATTCATTTATATTGGTGAAGTCGAATCCCTGGAGGACATCGTTGTGGACCTTTTAAAATGTGCCGACAAATATTTGATCGATGATCTGCACACCATGTGTGAGAGGCACTTGGTAACAAAAGCGAATCTCGACAATGTATCGGAAATGTATGCCATAGGTTCAAAATATAATGGAAAAATGTTGGTTCAAGTCACGAAGAAGATTATTCTGAGGTAAGTCTATTTCTTAAATTTCTTTGGGAGATCATTTGTCATTCATCCAGTTCAGTTCAGCGTGGATTATGTGTAGCTTATTATTTAAAGTAAGGTTTTTATATTTTTATGTTTTTTTTTTCAGCAACCGGGAAAGGTTTCTTGGAGATGCAAACGGTTTCAAGAATTTTACTCTGAAGCACCCTGAGCTCATGTTCGAGCTCTTTCACATGTCCAATGTAAAATTGTCAAACAAATAATTTTACAACATTCACCACGCTTTAGTCATTTTCACCTTTCTAGGCGCTCACCAAAGCTCTTTATTCTCAAACTTCTAACCAATAAAATATACTTTTTATTAACTTAAATAGTTTCTTTTGACTTGAATTTGTTTTTAGAATAATCCAGTTTATGAAAATGGATACCTGCAGTATTTTCAGGGCAAAAAAAAACTAAATAACTTTCGCATTCCTTGAGTCTTGTACGTGTGTTTGCAATATGTCAGCTTAGAAATCTTTTCTGAAGGATGGGTTTCCTGAGCCTTCGGCATCCTTTAATTGATCAGCCGATTGCCTCATCCTTCACGCGTTAAACCCATCTCTCTTTTTTATGAAAAAGCTATCCCAAACCAGTCTCTGACCTGGGGGAAGACTGAAGGTTTCAAGTTCCCTTTTCGTGTCTGGTAAGACAGTTCTGAAAGATGATGGATTGGCAATTTTTCAGCATGCTTTTACTCCGCCAACAATTCTGTCCCGTAAAAGCAGAACCAGGACAAGACATCAGACATGTTCGTTTCTGATTCGTCTCAGCCCAGTCCACTGCATCCTCTTATTTGCACTCCCTTACCATGCGTCAAATGTGAGGGAAGTTTTTCGGGAAAGAAATAACATACATGTGAGATCTTATGATATGCACAGAGAAGGTGAGAGGAGCATCCAAGCCCAGCAGAGAAATGCAACGGGATATTCAGCAGGAAGGGGGAAATTGGATGCAATCCATGAAAAGTTTTTGGCTTTCTCTCTCCATGCCATTGCTCTAGTTCATCGATCCGTGGAATTTCACTCTACCCGAAACCCGGGTCTTGAGCTACCCGGAATTGTACGAACCAACGAATGCTACCCCATCCCCACTCAAACTAACACACACATCCAAACCTTTGCCATCACACGCTTTCATCGTAGTAAAATCCAGAGCAGTTATTTTCTGTGTCCTTTACTATTCTTTACACTTCGTATTTGGCAAGCTACTTGCTTCACAGTTCCTCTCGTCATGTCAGAATAGAACGTACACGTGCGACGAGCTTATTTCAATTTGATTGAGAACCTACGGGAAAGCCTCGAATCGGAAGACATGAGATTTGGTGTTAGCTTAGGTGGCTAATCCCGGGTGGGTAAGAAAAGCGAAGGAGACCAGCAAAGACTGAAACTCCTTCCACCAACCACCGCACCGTTGGACTTACACTTTAGTGTTCCATGAAATTGTTTCCGTCTGTAAATTGCTAATTAAGGGAACCCCGCTGTGGCTTTTGAATATGTGGAGTAGTAAACGGAGTGTAGAATTTGGGATTCTAGTCATGACGCAAGGAAATGCCCGAGAATGACTACTTTAAGGAATTTATTCCCCTATTAAGGTTCCTGGATTTGTTGAACGGCAACACGAATGTTAGTTAAGACAAGGGAACATCATGCTGGGTTCCTAGCATGCCATTATCAATGGACTTTTGGGTCTGTGTAATTTGCAGTTTTCCATTTCCAGTTCCCGCTGCTTGTAAAATCAACTCATTCAAAATCACAACTTTTTACGTTTACGTTTTGAGCCTGGAAAGTATTCAATAATCGGACCAAGTAGGAATTTATCTCCCAAAACACTTCCCTTGAGATTTTGCTAGGCTTTTCATTTAATTTGATTAACAAGCAAAACAGAGCACTCCGCCTTCGGCTGTAAAGTGCCCAGCAGCCCAAAACACTGGAATTGTACAAGGATTTCAAAGAGACTTTACACGAGCCATTCCCCGAATACTGCCCTCGTTACTGTTGACGGACGTAAAATGTTTCAATCTGGAGGTCCCACTGCAGGGATTATCTGTGACAACCGGGGGATAGGAATTCGGACAACTCTCAAAAATCCTAACATCTCTTGTTGGGAAAGATACCACAAAATCAACCATGGACTCAAAGTGTTATGTTGAGGGTGTATCGAACAGAAACCCGTTTACAAATGTGGTCGGATGCATATTTAATGGGCGGGGAGGACCCAATACCAATTCATTAGATAAACCGAAATCGGACACACCCCATTCCCTTGACTTTCCTAAATTTATAATTTATCAGGCTTGAAATACGTACGCACACCAAATTAATTTACTACAGCTATTGCCACTACCCGAATACGCCGTCCACTTCCCCCGAGATTTCCATTCATCGTTTTACTGTTATGCTATGTGTTATACTCATCCGTAGATTTAATGGCTTTCGCTGTTCTATTTTCATCAGCCGAGTTTACTGACCCATAGTATGAGCAAAAAACTCCTATATTATATATTATATAATAGGAAAGGAAGGCATTCCATTGGAAGGAAGACACCCTTTCAGCATTAGTCCCCATGAAGAACTTTTCCATTTTCCAGGCTGTAAGCCAAGCCGTCTACGCAAGTACATTCGAATTCGTCTGTGAAAGCAGAAGGCGTACTACAAACAACACGGGGCACGTTCCTACATATATCCAAACCTTTATGGTGAAAGAGCCAAAGTCCCAGGGTTGAAATGAGCTTGCGTTTCTATTCCCACACTCATTTCCAAAGGATTTAAGGCTTCCAAGCCCGCCTTGACAGCCCTCACTTTCTTCAACGAGGAAGGAAGTCAGCCAGTCGCCTCGTTCCCTCTCCGACTCTGACTCCAACATTTCGGATCCGGTTCAAGTGCAGGGAGCCCTTCACCGAACTCAGTGTACTTTTCCATAGGCCATTGTAACTTGGAAAGGGTTAAGACAACAAAACAACACGAAGTGAGGATTTTGGGTTAATTCCGTCTCCATTGGGTTGTTTTTTACCACGACTCCGACTGACTACTCTCCCTGTCTAAACCTCTTGCTGTTGAAGGATCCAATTTCTGATTCCCTTCGCGAAGTCCTAATGAAAAATTAACGCACCCGGGTCTGGTCTTTTCCGCGTCTGTCTGTCTGAGACTGTGGATTGCTTCCTTCCTTGTTTCCTACATCCGAATCATCTCATCTTCTTGAGGCAGCTGTTGAGATGAACACAGGCTGGGGGAAGAAAGTTTTCCCTCTCCTGCTCCTTCCCTCTTTCTTCGACCCCGACGAATTTGTATGAGGAATGATTTCCACTACAAATAGTAACAACACGGATACAACACACAAATCATACGTAGCCAATACCATGGCTGAAACTCCTAGTACATAAACTAAAGTACAAATTTAAGTGAACAATTAATTTAACGACAAATCCTAGTGTATCGTCGCCTCGTGAAGAAGTGAAATTCTAAACTGCCGCGTATCCGTACTTTCCACGTGGATGTAGAGTAATAAATTAATTGCTAGTACAGTGTGTACGTGCGTGTGGATCATGGGATATTTCCTCCTAATTTTGTGAAATGTGTGAAAGTGGAGGACAAATGCTAACTGTATGGACGGGGATGATGCAGGATTTAAGGATCTTTGCAACAAATTAGGTAGTTAGTATGCAAGGCTGATGGACTGCCATAATTTGCACACATACCTCGACGCCGCGCCGTACTCATTGAGCTTTGGATTAAGGACAAGGGAAAGGGGACTGTGAAAATGAAAATGTGACTGTGAAATGACAAATTACAAATTTGTGGATGTTGGGGCGGCTGTTGGGGAAATTGAAGTTTTGAGCCAGATGCTTTGCGGAGAAGGGGACTCCGTGAGAAGAAAGGGGATTGTAATGGAAATGGCAACAAAGTTTTGATGATAATGTTTACATAGTTTTCTATGTCCTTAGGTAAGCATTTCTCACACTTTCCATCCCCCTTTAAGCTATGACTAATTTAAAGTAAGGAGGTGGAGGGAACCGCCATGCGGTGATTTGATAATTTTGCTGACTGGGGTGAAAATGAGGATATATCCTTTCACCACGGGTGATTTGCGTAAGGGTGCCCTTACAATAAAAACGTCTGACCCTTCACAGGAATCCAATGTTCTGAGGACCCACGAGCCCCTCACTTTATGGTCAAGAAACCAAGTTTTCGTGCCAAACCATGAACGCATAAAATTTTCCCTTCATACACATACATACCCCTCCTCCTCGGGAAGCAATATTTTCAAATATGTCAGAAAGGGCTAGTTTAATACTAAAAATGGTCGTAACTTCTGGCGAGCCTTTACCGGGACCACTAGCCACGTTCCTCAACCCAAAACTTTTCTAATACTGGACTGGAATGCCGTGCCTTAGCGGTGCGTACGTACGTACGTAGTAGAGTAAAACTCAAAGGGAACCTTTTCCGAAAAAGCCGCATATGAAGAGAAAGGTTATTGATCCACTAAAATATCATGTACCTTCTGAGTTGTGACGACGAGGCTGAGGAAGCCCACGTACTACTAAACCATACACACACCGTCAAAGCTAAATCCAACTAGGAAAACTACTGATGACCAGATAAAATCGGGTACAAGCTGTATGTATGTAAATCCAAGCTTCCACGCCGTTGTCCTCCTGGAAATGAGACATTACGGTGTGCTCAATATTTGTAATTTATTGACATTACTTGTTCCAAGCTTCAATTTTAGTCTAATCCTCACGCCTTAGCCTACAATATCGTTTTTTGCATAGACAAAGGACCTCTTCGTCATTCAGCTGCACGGCAGCCGCCGCCGCGTCGTCGTTATTAGCTTAGGCCGGGCCGTGCCGTACCGGGCGGTACGGTGCGTAGTCGGTGCCGTTTGTGTGTATGCAATGCATAGTAAACTTTGTCGCTACCAGGTCTACCTTTCCCCATGCATTTGCATTGGATGGGAATGAGTAAAAAAAAGTGAAAGTGGTTGAAGTACATCGAATGGGAAAGGGGATGGAGGCTTTGGATCCCATCCCCATACATTTTAACGTAGTTTCCATTCACGAACCGCGGCGACTGGGTTATGCTATGAATATTCCAGTGAACGATCGAGACCTTTTACTCCATCCACGGCAAAAGCTTTTCTTTTCCTACGACGAAGGAAATGAATGCATCCAGGACTAAAAACTACAGAAGTGTGCGTGATGTCTGCAATGCTCCTTCCTTCCCCTTTCAAAAATTGGTATAGTATAGTGGTAACGGTACTAACATGTGTAGGATTCGTGCTTGTACAGAGAAGGACGGTCACTCAAGCATGTAATAAATACATTGTGTTTTTAGGGAAAATAGTAAGATAGTCATTGTTAAGTATTAAGCGGATTTTAGAAGAAAGTTTCTTTCAAAACATGCAAACCCAATGTCAGTGGAACTTATTTTTAGAAAAATGTTGTGTAATAATGAGCTAAATGTGTATTTGGCCATAAAACATTCAAGATCTATAGGATAATCCAAGGAGTGCATTATGCGTGCAATGTAAATGGATTGGATTTCAAAGTACAGGTTACAGGAAAACGTCATCCCAGGATATTTATATTTTGACTACACATGGATACAAGTTTGCTGCTTCACTTGAGCCCCTACAATCCCATTCCTAGAAATGAATTTGCTCACATTATTAGGTTAAATAACATCATTTCCGTGAGGGAATTGAGTTTGAAGGGAAGCGTAAATGCATTTCAGACCTTGTCCGCTTTACGCACTTTCACATTTGCATAGTTTGACACTTACGAAGGCCCCAGGTGATAGTACTTGGTTAGTACTTCCCATTTATAACTTTCGCATGGGCCTGGCGCGGATGCTTTCTAATTTCCTTCACACATTTTGAAAGGATGAATGTTTCTGGGCGTGGAACAAATGCATTTGCTTCCATTCACTCACTTCCACACTTCACGTCCACATGTACACTTCCAACGCAGCTGGATTCCGTATTTTTTTGGTGTACCTTCTTTCTCTTCCCGTCCCTCCCAACTCCAATAACTTGGAAATCAATAAATGCTTTGGTCGTTATCTCGCTCTCACTTCAAAAGTTTTCGGAAATTCATTGCAACTGGATATTCAAAGGGCAAGGAAATAAGGGTGCTACAGGGTTTATTATTTAAGTTCCATCCCGTCGTTTCAGTAGCCTCTGTAATTTTAAACTCAAAGGAAGCGAAGATCGACCGACTACTTTGACATACGGACGCGACAGGGAAAAGCAAAGAGAGGAAAAGTTCAACATGGAAATGGAACGAGGGGCGAACTTCATTTGAATGCAGATTTTGACACAATGGAGCTTAAGAGATTAAATGGGATCCCAGTATTTGAAGAGGAATAGGAGTTGGACTTCGGCTAGGACACACTCCTCATTTTAATATCCTGGATTAGAAACCCTTTTCGTTGAAATGACAGGTTTTTGTCTAAGACAGAACGACACTCCTTCTCTAATCCAATTTGAAGTTCGGGAGACTAAACATTAGCCTGAATCCCGCTGTAAACTTTGGTCTCAAGTGCAGTTTAAATATTTGAATTACACAAAAAAAACATACTCTTTTGTAAACATCTCAATTTTCAAACTGTAGTAGTAGTAATCTGGGTGAACTGCATTGGGTTCGATCGTTTTAAATTTTGGAATTTTTAATGCACTTTTGATTGTCATGAATTCGTAGGTCAATTTAAAAGGAGATACCATCAATAAATGTAAATCCTTGTCAGGAGATTTGAATTCCCTTCATTAAATTCATGGAGGAGTGGGTAGTTCGTTAAGGTTTCCAATCCTTTCCAATTCCAAGAGAACAGGGCTGCGTTATATTTATAGAGATTGCTTGGACTCCGGCACCGAGAAGAGGCTCGAACTGAATCCAAAACGAATTCAGGAAGGAGGAAGCTTCAGAGTTCAGACACATGGCCTAAAATGTGATCAGAAATTGAATGAGCTTTGGCTTTCCACTTTCCCTCTGATATGAAATACAGATTATATTCATTACTTTTCTTCTCTTCCTTCCCTAATGTATTCCTTCACTGCGAAAACCTTATTCGGAACTCCCAGCATTTTGCTGAAAACACAATGAACGCTCATACAACTTGGATTTAGTTCGTACATTGTTTATATTTAAATTAATACGGACAGCGCTTAACTCTCACATCATAATATATTCAAATGAAACAAACAACAATAAAAGTTCTTCACATGCCGGCTCGGCGAGGTAGACTAGATTCACTGCAAAATGTGAAAGGGGACCAGATTTATGAAGAAATATTACGAGCCCATCGAGTCATTTCTCATTTTGCTGACAATTCCCGCCTTCCCCGCGCGCGCGAGACTTTGACTGTAACTCGGAAATAAGACAAGTCAACTCCGTCGTCGTCCTTGGTTGAAAAACATATTGGGCCTTTGGACTTTAGCTGTTATTTTGTTTCAAATTTAATCCTGAATGCAAACCATAGGGCTCCGTACCGTCTTACTTGTACTAGGATCGAGTTGAGTCCCAGAAAGTTCTCGACGGGTAGAGAAATGGCATCTCTCTCTAATTTGTAATTCAACATGATAAATTACCTCAGCGTCGTGTGTTTGAGTCAGGAGAAGGAAGACCTTTCCTAATGGTTTATCGATAAAGGTTGCAGAAGCTCTAATTATTATTGTTGTGATCCGTTGCTGTTGCTGTTACTTCCTGTTGTAGCCAGGCCTGGTGGCGGATTTCCACAATCCCTCATACCCTAAATCCACGTATTGCATGTTTTGAGTTTTAAATTATCAAACAAAACACCCAATTTGGGATTTCAAAATGAAAGTCGTCAGAATGGAATGCTTGACTTGGAAATTAATGGGCTTTCGAATGTTTATCACAATTATCCAGCCCGACCGAGCCCACGGTTCGTCGTCGCCCAGTTTAGTCGTGGAGGTAATTGTGGGATTGGAATCGACCAGTAAACGCATTACGTGAACATATCCGGCCGTGTAAGCATGATTTACTTTTTTTTGGAGGGCTTTCGTTCGGGTTTTCATCGTGATGGGGAGGGAGCGGAGGTAAGGATTGTGATTACATTCCTTGGGACACTACGTACGACGATTGCCCAAGCCACGTGCCACCAAAAACTCCCTGCTACTTTTTCCAAGAAAAGAAACTTTCAAAGTCCCCAAGCTCCACAATTGATTTAGTTCAACTCCCATAGTTTGGTATGGGCCGGGTGCTGAAAATGTTGTAGTATTCTGACGACCGGGCCACGGCCAGCCCGAAATATTTGAGCCAGAACCCAGCCTCAAATGAGCATTGCATTGGTGCAATAAAGCAATTCTTAATAAAATAGAGTATCGGAAAGAACAGACCTTAATAAGACACCCACCCAGTGAGCAATTCTTTCAAACTCTCGCTTTCAGCAAGGGAAAATCGACAAAGTTTTTTGTAGTCGGGGGTAAGGAAGGTGATTCCAACCACGTTTTGTAACAAAGCTCACTTTTTTTCAAGGCTGTGCCCGAGGAGTTGAAATTTTCTACGGGTGGATACTGGATAGCACTGCGATTGTAGAAATGCAAATATCATTTATTATTTCGAATCCAATTCCATTCAAAAAATAATTTATCAATTTATTGACTAGAGATTACTTGGATGGTTGTCCCATAGAGAAGAGTTTGGATTCAAAGATTGTGTTGTAAAAATTATTACTACTGTTTTCAAGAAATATCTTAAGAAAATAAGCACTATCCTTTGAAAGGACCCCAAATTAGCTCTCATCAAGATTTTTAATTGGCTATCCTCTGGATTGCATTTCACTATAGTGTAGTTTGCAAGGCTAATGTTATGTTGCGTGCGGTTTGGACGGAAATCATGGCAAAGAAGGGTGGAATGCAGTTTGGAGTAATGTTCATGCGGTCCTCTCCGTAGGCCGTGATCAAATAATTCCTAGCGCTAATGAATGGATATTACGTCAAACAAAACATCCACCCCTCTGAAATTTTCATTCTTCTCCTAATGGCTCCCTTTTATTCTCTCCATTCTGTTTCTACTCCGCTTTCTGTTTCTCTTCCACCCGGGAAGGACTTCTGGATTGTTTTGGTAATTAGGTCCCTGCTCCCTCCTACAACCCATGGGGAATCCATGCACGCATTAGAAAATCAATGAGCTGCGAAATGACCCCATCTAATTGAGGACACGGGAATGAACTTTGGATTAACAACATTCATTTTGAATCTATTTGCCTCGTGACACTTTTTTTCCTCTCTCAACGGAAATCTTTGGAATTATTATTCATTTTTACTTACGATCTAGACAGTGAGGAAACTATTAAATAATATCACCATAAGATAAAATTAAACACAATTCTCAACAGGAGTTTAAATTGAACAATAGGCATGAATGTTGTTTGCATTTAATTAAAAAATAAAGTTCCATCAATATCCATTTGTATAAAATAAAAGTAGAAGCAGCTACTTCTGCAATTTAAATGGGAGTATTAAAACCCTAGCTCTGCTCCTCACGTACGTGCTTTTCTCCCCAATCCAAACAAAGGACATAATTATTTATTTTATTATCCCGGAAAGACAATTTATGTTTGGAATTCCTTCCGAATGTGCAACATATTTTACAATAGTCCTACCAGAAGAAGGATGGAGCTGAAGAAAAATGTTCTCGCGGCAACGTATTAATGGTGAAAGAAGAGAGAAGGCAGACCAGACCAGACCCAACCGGGAGGAAAGGAATAGAAATTTCTCAAGATTTACCGCTGTGCAGTAGCAATGCAGTGCAGTGGCTGCTATGTAGCTCCTCCACAATCTAAAGCTCCATGCGGAAAAAAGCCTTCGTTTCGTCGTCCTCGAACATCTTCTCCATACTTCGTATTTTTCCCTTTGCTCCTTTCCGCGAATCCCCTTTGTACTCAAGGAGACGTTGGAGGAGTTGGAGTGGGATATGTACGATTTTGTACATTATACATAGCATGGGATGGGGGGAGAGGACGATTTGGTATGGTCTCATAGTTATAGTGTGGTGCTTCTAGCGACATATCTCGATTTCAAAGTAAGCAATGTCTAGGAAATTCAACTGATCTTTCTGGAAGGGAAGAAAAACTGGAGTGTTCCTTTGCAATTCCTTTTCCTTACCCTTCCAATGCAATCCTTTCTTCCATTTTCAGCAAGGAAGCTGCATGGTGGAATGGCCGCAAGGCATCCCTCGTCCCCATCCAAAGTCAAAAGGAGTCGACAGAATAAATAGAGAAAGGTAAACTAATAAGGGAAATATCACAGATTTCCTGCATGTCTAATGACACTCTCCGTGGGCTTAACTACACTCTTCACAAGTTCGCTGCCCCGTGTGTGTACTTGGTTTGGTATGGTATGGTAGGTACGAGGAAAAGGTAAAGAAATCCTTGGAATCAATATTTTTATTGTTGACTTTAGCGTCTTGTTACGAGGGAACCAAATTATCGTTCTCTTTACTACCCGACGCGATGCTCCCCCCTCCTTGTTTACCTGACACGTACGTATAATTTAGTAGGGGGAAGTGCAAACAGAATTTGACTGTTTAAACATGGGAGGAAGACAGGTTGAGCCGTGCGGTGCAACAGTGAATTTTGAACATGATTTTAGTTAAAGAGCTGAACAAAATGAGGAGGAACTAATGAGTTGGAAATTAATTGCTTTGCGGGGAGCTGGGATTGAGTACAAAGTCCATTCCATTCAATGTACAATGTATTCCCGTGGCGTAATTCCCGGAATAACAAGTGTCAAATACAATTAATATTACCAACCACCAAGTGGGAGAAATAATTAAGATTTTTTGATTGAAGTTTTTACACACGGCACGAGGGTTTGCAAAATATTTTACATGTAAACAAAGGAGGGAGCTCAAAAACCTCAACTGTTTTTCCACCAGTTGCCGACCGTGGATGTCGAATTGTAATGTTTTGATTGGGGGAGTTTATCCTTCCTTGTGTGAATGATTCGACTTATGGCTCCAGGGTTCCATTAGATCCTTTGCTTTGTACGTTGAAATGCTAAAGCCCTTGTGGTCAATGTTTCAGATTAAATCCTTTTGAAAAAGGAATGGAGAAAGGTAACGTAACGTTAACCTGCAGGGTTGTAACATAAACAGATTTGACTTGAGGCTCGTGGTTTTAGTTCGCGTAACTTTTTTCACCCGTGTTTTTCTTTCCATCCATTACTAAATTATAAACTGTTCACACACGAATTATTTCACGCACGCCTGGCCACGTACATTTGGCCACGGCCACTGGAACCACGGACCACGTGTGGCGGTGGCCAGGTGGTCGTAGTAGTATTAGTTGTAACATGCACACGACAATTCGAACATTAATCTTCAATGTCATCATCAGGGAGGATAGGAGAGGGAATTTAATAGTTAGTTCATGGGCTGTAAAGTTCATGGCTTTATGATGAGCTTCTCAGGCCGAACAGAAGAATATCATTACGATGGGTCATTTTTCTAATGCATCGGCACATTATCCAAGTTTTTTCCGGTTTTTACGGACTTTTTGTTATCATTCATTATTTATGAAACAAATCCATCAATGTCGATTTGGTGGGTAATCCTCGTACAAAAATGTCAGTGGACTACTACTACGCTACACCAGCGCAGGCCACCACGTCACGGCGCGGCGTGGAGAAAGGAGAGTACAATCTAAAAATAAGCCCCCGATAAAGCCATGTATTGCTCAGGAATTCAACAATGGATTCGACGGAGCCAAAAGAGACAGCATGAACTCTCGTGAAAAGTTTAATCCACTCATGGAAGGCACGAGGAATAAGTTCGATCCTCCAGTTTACCGAAAGGAAAAAAAAACTCCTGAAAGGAAATGCACCCTGCGAACATCCATGCTTTTCATTCTCCCGCCACCCGCCCTAACCCGTCCGGGGCACGAAGTGTAGAAAATCAATTGGATTTTCCGTTCCTGAATTTTCCCTTTAAAAAGAGTTACTTCAAAATCCAACATAATTGGGCAACATATTAAAAGCTTACTTTAGGGGAGTTGGTAAATATTCTATCTAGTAATCAATTGGGTGGCATTTCAATTTAGCTTTTTAGAAATACATTTAATTAAAAAAACTAATAGAAAAAAACAAGTCTTGATTTTTTCGTTTCAAAAGGACGTAGGCTAAATATTTCCTACGTTAAGCCGTACCTTGCCGTAGCACAGTGTTATAATGTTTGTGAATGATATATTGACACGTGCCATTCACAGGGGAAGCCTAGGTGAGAACAAGACGAATAACTTTTTCGGAGCAAAACACGGGAGGCAATTTGTGATGGTGGATTTCCACGCACTGCACCCGCACCCATTGACTTTACCTTGCGTGAATCCCGTAATAAATTTTTGTTTATTTGACATTTGACTGGGAAGACTTATCTTCCCATGCTCCTCCGAGTAGAGGATAAGCTTCCGAAATGTAAATAGCATGTAAATTTTTTGTTTCTAAAGAGAGGGAATGTGAATGAAAGGAAGATTCGGATTTGGGATTCCACACACTGGGATAGTTAAACTTGGCTACACACACACTACTGCTACACTAGGGAAAGAAGTGGCATAAATAAAATACTTTCCCTTCAACCCAGCAGCATCCATATTGCTGTAAACTTTGTCGGCTTTGCTATCCTTGTGAAAGGGTGGGAGAAGTTGAGGGAATAAGGATTTATTTCAATAAGGATCACGGTTGACATAGTTCGAAATTATTAGCCGGTTCCCGCTTTCTTAGTATCAAATGTAATGTTGGATGGGTGTAATTTTGGAATCAATTCAAAGACTTCCTTTAGCTGGAGCTATGACTTCGGAGTTTCCTGAATCCAGTGTAATAAACTTCATGAATTATTATTGACTTGTTCTGCTCGAATTCCATTCCTGAATGAGCCTGAGAGACCTTTGCACTACAAAGTTTTCAATTACTCGAATGACTTTTCGATAGCAGACTCTCTCAACCAGCACAGTCAGGCACAGGCGGCTCAAGTTTATTGAGCATTGCATATGACCCTTAATTAATAAATTAACAAGCGGAATTCAACTAATAATTTTACTTTGCAATTTTAGAGAAATAAATGTTATAAAGAGAGTAGGCTCGAAATTTGAATTCGGATGTGAAGGGTTGTGTACATATTTCCAGACGGGAGTTAGCAGAATCAAATTTGAGCAAAGATTAAATTCCCAACCCACTCATTTCTATTCTCATAATGGTTCAGTCGTTTTCCCTTTTGTCAAATCAATTTACGTCAGTTCTCGCATCACTTCATTTTGACTGTGCTGATTGTCAAATCAAAGCGAACATCGATTTCTGAAGGAAGATTTCAAATAATTTCAAAAATACTTCGCAGAGTGGCAGAGTGCAAATAGTGCTGCCATATTGTAAACGAGGCACAATAATGCTACTCTTGGAACCTGTTAGGGCTTTTTAATGTCGTATTAATATATTTTAAATTGTAATCGGACTCTCATTTACACTCAACTTCATTGGAAATAATTTATAAAACTATGTTAAGTTTTCATTATATCACGTCTATTACTATTACGATTTTTGAGATTCTTTAGCAAAAACTAGCCTGAGCTGGAGTCCTAAGCAAATCCTGGACTCGGAGACTGAAACTTGACCAGTCTTTCAAACTTGGCGGGTATCCTCGGTTTTATGCACACACTAATGTGTGTGTGAGGTGGTTTCGGGTTTTAGTAGTGGAACTTGACTCCGTCCAAAAGGTCATATCTCATATGATCTTATTTCATAAAACCCTATTTGAACAAGGACGGATCATGGCAGTTAAATTAATNTCTTTCAAACTTGGCGGGTATCCTCGGTTTTATGCACACACTAATGTGTGTGTGAGGTGGTTTCGGGTTTTAGTAGTGGAACTTGACTCCGTCCAAAAGGTCATATCTCATATGATCTTATTTCATAAAACCCTATTTGAACAAGGACGGATCATGGCAGTTAAATTAATCAGTCTAATTTTGTCAAATTTGCAGGTGAAATCATATAGATGCAGCATCGATGGTTGGTCTGGGTTTAGATGTTCCTGCAGCAGAAAATAAAGTCAGAGTCAGTCCACATCAGCCTTTCTCCATCCTGATATCAGATCGAACGTCTCAAAAAGTGTGTCTTAAATTAAGAGGGAAAGTACTTGACCTTCGTCGTCTTCGTCATCGAGGGCGTTTAAGATTGGTGACGGAGAACAAGGTGTACATCAAAACGGGCGATTCCATGTTGTGCTGTGGACGGCGAAAGGTAATTTAATTATTTCCAGTCTAATTATCTACTTTACACTTTGGAATGGAACTTGGCAATTCTGGGACTGTGCTTGCCGTTGTGTTGTAACATTAGGAGCCAATTTAGTAGTTCTGAAATGAGTAGATTCTCTCAAAGTGAATTTGGTAGACTAATGAGGAAAGTTAAACCCTAAACTTTATCCCATTTTCGTCTGTTCGCTACTTTGGGTTATTGGCTTGGGTTATTAGATCTACAGAAGTTTATATGACAGGAAAGTCTGGTTTATCATCCGAAGTCAGGGCGCATCATGATTCTATAGTTTTATTTCTTTTTATTAGTTTTTTTTGTATTTTGGGAAAGCATCCTTGATGTACTTCAATACCTGCAAATGAGCGCAAGGGTTACTTAAGGTTCGACATTATTAAGTTTTGCTTCCAATAAAAAGGTCTACACATTTGATTTGCACAATTTGTAAAGGCGCATTTTTAGGCGCAAGTTCTGAATTAATTGCCCTTTTTTATTTATTCACTTCCCTGAAATGGAGTATCTCCTTTTGAATTCTCCGCTTCTACAAAGAAAAGGGCTCAAGTTAAAAACTACAAAATGAAACTACAATGGATGAAAATGGTAGTAAAACCCTTGGAAGTATATGAGTTTCGCGGCAGGGCTCCTGCCCTTCTACTCTCATGCCTTGTGCAATATTAATGACATTTCTTGGGCAGGTAGGCGCCCACGGCGTTCAAATCCTAATGGGATGAAAAGAAAAGGATCTCAAGTGTAGAACTGAGTTTGAAGTTTTGGGAGCTCCTGCAAGGAAAACTCTTGTCTCGAATTCTACAGCCCCACTCTCTTCGTCTGTAGAAGTACACGATACGTATGCTGAATGCTGTAAAGGAGAACACTTTCTGTCTAATGGTGTTCTTTTTCTTTCCTTCAATTAACTCCTTTGAAATAAGGACATCATTGGCTATCCATGGGGATTTGTTGATTGTTGAGTAAAAGAGTTTACGATTTTGGTAGCGGATTTCCCTAATACTGGTGAAGTGTTGTTAACTCCTTAGCTAAAATAGCTGACAGTTCTAGCCAACATTGATTTGGTGCGGTGGGTTTCAACAGTTAATTGATAAATTTAACTGTTTAATCGCGTTCCATCCAAAAAATATAAATGATTCACTATTATAACTATTTAAAATCTAGTTGGAGGAATAATAAACCATTAGGTTTGTACTCTCGGATTTGGTTATATATAAATTTGAACTCTTCCGATCCTGCAATATAAACGCATTAATTTATTGACAATTTGAACCAACTGCACTTTTCGAGCCCTCCACAATAATAAGTTGTCAGCATTAGTGATTTTGGCCATTAGAAGATGACAGGATGTAAAG